>WEKY01051512.1:38058-52179 GCA_013390045.1 Picathartes gymnocephalus
GCCAGGGGGTCGGGACCGGGTTCTTGGTTCTGTTTGTTGTTAGTGCCATAAGAGTTGTTGTTTGTTTGCTCTGTTATAAATCCTAGTAAAGAACTGTTATTCCTACTCCCATATCTTTGCCTGAGAACCCCTTTATTTCGAAATTACAATAATTCAGAGGAGAGGGGTTCACATTCTTCATTCCAAGGGAGGCTCCTGCCTTCCCTAGCAGAGACCTGTCCTTCAAACCAGGACAGTCATTAACCTCATTCAATGGTTTTGTTTCCTTTCTGACTTGCCCCTACAGAAATAGCAAAGGCAGTGCCCTAAAGAAGGCCCTCCAGCAGCCCTTTTTCCTTCATAGTTAAGCAAGACATGAGACAAAGAAGGGAAATGCGTGTTGTACCAGGGCTGGGATGATTTTACAGTGATTACTCTGTTTCCCTTGCCAGTTCTAGGTTTAAAGCTTCTCCAGGCCCAGTGACAGTGACAGCAATGCCTGCGGCCTTGAACTACAACAGGCCTACCTGGCCCAGTCTGCAGTAAATTTACATTTGTTAATATAAGTCATGCAGAAAGAGGCAAGTGTCCCTCAGCCAAGATTATATTTTACAATTGCAGAGGTGTCAGGAGAACAAACCACCGGGATTAAATTGACTAGCCCTGCCCTCTTCTGATGCACCTCAGCATCTGTGGGAGAGGGGCACACAGGGGTCAGTCAGGGAGAAACTGCCTCAAAGATGGAGACATTTCCCCCTCCATCTTTACTTGCTGGATTCTGTGTGCAAAATTATTTCATTCTGCATCTTGATAAGCACATGTCACAGTCAAGCAAAGGGTTATAGCATGTCGTATATCCCCCACCAGCATGTTCCCATTTCTGTCTGCAAAGTGTCTTTATTACAGCTGCTGCTTGTTACCCCAAGAGATGAGCTTTGGTGCTGCTGCTGCTTTCACAAGGCTACACAATCAATGTAAACACCTCGAAACTTAAAAGAGGTTATAATTAAAAAGGAATATGTCGATATGATGGTCCGCTGAAATATTGGTTACACAGCTTGAAAATAATACAAGTAAACAGGCATAGAATTAAACTAAAAATTTTCCACCCAAAGCACTGTTGAGGCTAACAGCAGGTATGGCTTTAATAGAGTCAGTCTCTGTGCTTGTCTTAAAACAAAGGGTGGCAATAGGGGTCCTAAAAAGTTTGTCAAAAACATATGTAGGCACTCAGTAAAGAAAGGTCTGGACCTTGGACTTATTTTTCTTTTTTTTTCTTTTTCCATTCTCTTTTTCTTCCCCACTCTTAAAACACAACGCAGTTATAAATGCGGCTACAGATGTGAGAAAACAATAGCATGTTTTGATGTAAATTTTAAAATTTTTTTTATCAAACCACCAGACCTAGCATTTTTTATCTTCACAAAGCTTTAGAAACAATCCTCAGTAATGATCAATCGTTATTGTACAGCTCATGAATACCAAAGACAGCAAATTGCATTTACCTTGCTTTCAAGGTTTGTTTGAGGTTTTTTTTTCCTAAAAAGTTGTTCTTTGGAAGGTTGCAATCATCTACCAGGCCATAACAAGAGCCTAGTTCTGTATCTTTCCTGTAACATGCTCCAAGGTACGTTTGGGAACCAAGTCTGCAACTCTTTATCTTCTAAATCTGACAGCAGTTGAAAAGGATGACTACTTAGAAATCTGTTTTTCTTAAAGCTGGTTTGCTCTGTTGTACCCATTTTCAAAGTGCACACCCAAGTCATAAAACATTTAAAAAATATTTAACTACACAAACTTTCTACTGGAATAAAAAGCTTCCCTGAGTTTTCTTCAGATTCCTGTACACCATTCAAGTAATATATTGAATTTTCTGTGTGAATAATTATATCCTGATACAACATTTAATAAATATTCATTTTCATTCATGAAGAACATGTTTAATCCCCTGAAGACTAAATGCAATGTGTAACAGAGAAACCAGAGCTGATCCTAAGGCATAGAGCACATTAACCTGTACCCACATTCTGTACAGTTAATACTCAGAAAAGCAGCAAGTGCTCCTAAAGACTGGAAGTAGTTTGATGAAAATTCAAAATACATGTGTAAAAACACTGCTAGTATAACTGCAAATTAATTTATGCTGGGAGGATCAGAATGCTAAACACCTTTATTGGTGACAAATGATGTTTTTTCTATTCTCTGAGAGTGTATTATAAGTCTCTTGTCAAGTTGTTGCTGAGATACCACGTTATCCAAGCACTTATATTGTGATTTATAGAAGAAAAGGAAGACTACTGCATGTATTATCAGGGATTGTCTACCCACTGCTTTGCTACTTGCACCTATTGTTTACCAGCACAGGAAGGTGCTGCGGCTGCCAACACTTCAGGGGCTGCATTTACCCCTAGAGTTAGTAACTTAAACAACTGCTTGGTTTAATTCTGCATAAGAGTTGAGTAACTTCAGTATATGCAGTTTCACTTATTCAAATAATGGATTTTTTTAGAAGAAAAACCCAAATGACATCCCTGCAAAATGCTCAAAACACTTGGAAAGTTAATTAGTACAACAACAGTAGAATAGGGATCACACAGCCTCATTAAAAGAGAATACTTCGATCAAAAAACAACCTCATAAGCCAACAACCGTGAAGTTAGAAGCAACAAACTGTCAGCCAAGATGCCAAAATCAGAAACTTAAAGAAAACCAACGAACACTCAAAAAATAAAAAATAAAAAAATAAAAAAAAAATCCCAAAACAGAAAAACACCACCAAAACTTTCCAAGGCCCTACTTTGTTCTTGTTTTCAAATTCACACAAGCCTTCTAGATGGAAAACACCCCTAAAACCAACCAAATATATGATCCATTTTCCATGAGTGTCAGGAGCTGCAGTCACAACATTTGTGCTAGAGGAGAAATTTACCCTATTTATCACATAGACCTGTGTCCACTATGTTTCCTATCAATTGAGTGGTAAAGCATGTGAAATTTAACCCACACAGGTAATGAAAATAAGATGTGTCTAAAAAAAGAAAAGGACAAAGGCATTTCCTCACAAGTATCAGTAACACATTTGCACACAATCATTCGTTAAAATTAAACAGAAAGGTGGTTGATAATTTTTAGGAACAAAAATACCTTAAAAAAAGAAAGGCAGCTCATAATCCTTAGGAACAAAAATACCCGAAAAAAAGAAAATAAACCTGGCAGAGAAAGTACCTGAGCAATATAATCTGCTAACAAGTGATCTTAGTGCCTTGGGCAGTCTTGAACAACAAGAGCTGAACTGCTGACTAACCACGATCAATAATACATCAACAAAGACATGGTAGATCTTTAAAATCCATAGTGCTTATTTGAATGGGGTTTTGGGGTCATGAAAAGCAACATGACCCAAATTGTATTTACTTCTCTCTGAATTAATCTGAAAATTACTTCCATACATACTGACTTCATTTTTACTGTTTTGGGCCATTAAGTGGGATATTATAAAAATTACTTCATATAATTGTATCTTTTGTTATTATACACACCCTATGATATTAGGGCTCTTTACAGGTGTTTTTCATTTTATACTACTGGAGAATCATAGAATGGTTTGTTTTGGAAGGGGCCTTCAGAGCTCGTGAATGCAATGAGAAGGGACATTTTCCACTAGAAGAAGGTGCCTGGAGTCCCATCCAACCTGGCCTTGAACGTTTCCAGGGATGGGGCAGCCACAGCATCTCTAGGCAGCCTGTGCCAGTACCTCACCACCCTAATTCTAAAGAATTTCTTTATGTCTAGGCTGAAAGTGTACACTGACGGCTCACGTGCAGCTACAGAGCCCACATGTCCTTCTCTGTAGGGCTCCTCCCAATCCCTTCATCCACCAGCCTGTATGGATACCAGGGATTGCCCTGACCCAGGAGCAGCACCTTACCTTTGGCCTTGTTAAACTGCATGGTGTTCACACAGGCCCACTCCTGGAGCTTGCCCAGGTCCCTCTGGATGGCACCCTGTCCCTCAGGTGTGCCAACCACACCACTCAGCTTTGGTGTCATCTGCACCTGGCTGAGGGTGCAGTCAATCCCACTGTCAGTGTCCCAGGTGAGGGTATTAAACAGTGCTGGTCCCAGCACAGACTTGAGGCACACCCCACATCACCGATCCCCATCAAGACATTGAGCCACTGAACCCTCTGGGTTCAACCATCCAACCCAACGGTCCTCCCAGCAAATTCCTCTCTGTCCTCTTTAGGATGTTGTGGGTACCAAGGCCTTACCAAAGTCTGGACGGATGGCACCTGCAGCTCCTCCCTTGCCCATTGGTGTAGTTACTCCATCACAGAAATCCATGAGATCAGGCAGGCAAGACTTGCCCTTGGTGGAGCTGTGCTGGCTGTGTCTCATCGTGCTGCCTGTCCTCCATGTGCCTCAGCACGGCTCCCAGGAATACGTCCATCAAAAATCACTTCGTTTTGCTGAAATTTTTGTCACCATAAAATAACACGGCTTGAATGCTTTCAAACTCAAATCAGAAAAATAAGGAATGTCATGCCAGTCTAGAGGCCTGGTAGCAGCTCCTGCTCATCCCCTTGCTCAAGGGCTATTACACTGTAGTCCTTCAAAAAGACAACAGAGGAGATAAGTCTAAAATGACTGTGTCTAAATAAAAGAGGAGTTTTGACACAGTTAAACTCCCTTTAATACACCTGAAAAGTCATGCATCTCTCAAGTCCTAAGTATTCTCTGCTATCATTCACTCCAACAGGAGGCATTAGGACTTAGCAGGATCCAGCTTATAGTGCTAACAGCAAGTGGCATATCAAGAGCATATCACTCTCCATCACCAGGATTTTGAAATGCTGAGCATTTTTTAATACAGCACCCCAGGTGTTTGCTACTTAAAACACACTCTACATGAGCATCTGCAGATGGCATGTCAACGGGGAGCCATCGAGATTCAAAAGCACTAGCATTTTCTTTGGGACCCCTCACTGGGGCCCTAAACAAAAAAATACAAACCACCCATCACAACAAACACAACACCAGGAGGGGGAGAGGAGGGATATCAGAAAGAAAAATCCCAGTAGGAAATGTTCTCATGTCCAGCAAATGCACAACCTGGTCCTGCAGTCCTTATTAAAGTAAATCACCCCAATGAAAATAAACAAGAGAGGCAATTCAGGCAGTGTGCTGCACAGGTAATGTTTGCCCTGGATAACTCAACCATGAATAATTCAGTCTAAGTTAAGCTCAAGTAAGACCATTACTAACTGTTTTCATGTATGAAGGACTGATTTTCTTTCATAGTGAAAGGAGGTTCAGGTTGCAGTGCTCCTAAAATGAAGATCCAGCGCATGCTGGTTTTTTGATCAAAGGATGGTGCAGGTGATGTGCCTGTTTTGCCTCATACCACATTGAGGGTGGGGATTTGATCTTCTCCATTGCAGGGTTGCACACTTATGTAATCTATAACAAAATCAGCTAAGCATGGTCTAAGAAAGAACATAAGCTGCAAGGAAAAATTGTACAACTGTTTCTGCTCCTGTAAGCTAATTGTAACATTTAGAGACTCTAATTCCAGATAGAAGTTGTCTAGCCTTCAAACAATACTGATAGGGCCAAAAGTATCAAATAGTCAATAATTGTTAGTAATTTATACACAGGTAGCACAGCCAGAAGGAACATGATGAATAAATGGCACAAAAATCGAGATGTCTGTGCGAGCAGAACACAAATTCCATTTGACAGACATATGTAAAGCACTGCCTACAGAAAGGTTTATATTCAGAGATTTACAAGAACAAATACAGAGCTACAGTGTATAGATTATGTTGTCTTTCTCAGAAAAAGAAATGCTACTACTTGAAGGAAAGCTGGGTTTTGTCAGCTCTAGATAAGGGTCTTCTCGATGTAACTGCGAAGCATCAACAGCAGATTTTGATTCTCATTTGTCACTCAAAAACACTTAGGAAGAAAAACAGCTCAAAGAATATGAAAGATTAAAATAAATTAGGTGCTCATTTTCCATGATAACTTAACACAGCCATTTAATAGGATGAAAACATTTCAAATCTAGGACTATTACACTCTACTGTGACACTCCAGACAGTAAAAGACATCCTACCCACAGTCATCATCACCACTTAATTTAATAACAATCTAAAATTAAGAGCAATTGACTCTCTAAATACTTGAAGAAGATTGTGAGAATGAACCATGATGAAAGAATCTCTTGCTTGAAAGCTGTTTTAAAATTCTTTGCATTATTACAGTTCACTTTCAAGAGTTACTTCGGGAAAGATTATCCATGAAGTAATTTTTTATATTTGCAGCTGTCCTGTGGCCACATATTCCTTTTAAAAAATAATGAAAGCAAGCTATAAGTACTTTTTGCCACCTCTCATAAAATTTTGAATTCTTGCATGTTAAAATGCATAGCATTTAAAAACAGATCAATATGAACCTGAAATAATTAGACAGTGAACAACAATTGTGAATTATTTCTGTCCTTTAGCCAGCTGTTTTACACAGGATAGTCTCCACCACAGAGAACCACCAGCTTATGAGAACTGTCTTACCTAATTTCAGCATTATGATTGAGATATGCCATGAATATTAGATGTGGTTTATCTTTGCATGTAAACACCTAATTTCATGAGAAGTTAATGAGAAATCTAAAGCAAGTACTCAGGTGTTTAAGAGGAAAAATTATACTCTCTCACCAGCTTGTTTCTCACCTTGTTAATGACATTGAAAACCCAATTTTGCTAAGCACGAAGAAACCAAGTTTGATTTAGTCCTAATAACAGATAATTTACAGAAGCAAAGAAACCACCTGGGAGATTCCTGTAAGATTCAGTAGGCTTTGGATCAAGCACACGGCAATTTGGCTTTTGTTTTTCAAATTAAACTTGATTATACCAACCCTCCTACACTGAGCAAACTCTTGGAATGTAGATGTGACCTGTAGAGTTATTTAATCTGCTGGGACGCTGTTATTTCATGATCTAAAATTGCACAGTTTGGCAACAGAGGTGGACTATCCACCTGAGTGCACATTGAAAAAGCACTTTTTGTGTTGCATATCATTCAAGCTCAATATGCACAGAAGTATTTCCATCAACTTTGACAGTTCAAATTCTTCTTAATGGTTGTAAAGAAAAAAGAATGGGTAACATGCCATTTCTCAGTCTCTTTCTCATCTTTTTCCTGCTATTTCACTATGGGAAACAAACAAATAATAAATCACAGTCAGAAAGAATAAATTTCTGACATTTCTTTTCATACCTTACACATAGTTAAAGCTTTGCTACATGTTGGGAATTTTTTTTATGAATGGGAATATATTTAATACAAAGTACTGGAAAATTTACATTTCATTTTTATTCTATTGCAGCCATAACTGATGGTGTGAAACAAGCATAAATTAGGTAATACATACTAGGCAACACACTGAAATACATTTAATTACAATCAAGCAGCACCTCTCTTCTCTTTGGCTGCTAAAACAGCAAGGTTCCTGTTCAGTCTGTACTCTGGGCAAAAATTTTACTTTAAAAGTTCCTTAACAAAACTAAATACTACAACTTCACTTATTTGATGTGAATATAATATGTGTATTTACATGTTTACTTGGTGACAAGTTTCTTGTCTCTGAACTGAATAGGATCTATGAGCAGGTTTCTATGTACTTACTGTAACATTTCTTTATTTCTATGTAAACCATTTCTTGATAAAAAAATAAAAATATGAGAATTTTGGTTTAGTCATTTAGCTATTTGTTAAGGTCTATCCCTCCAATTTTAACAGTGTAATTCAGCTTCTCTGCTGCTGAAAGGGCCAGGTCTTGTTCCCCACCTTCCCTCCAGGCTCACCGTGTTCAGCCCACACCTTGGCCAGCACTGGCATCATTTGGTTTTCTCAGTTCCATTCACAAATCCAGTATAAAATTATCCATCTTTTTCTAAGCGGTTCTTTTCTCCTTTTTTTTTTTTTTTTTGGCCTAGTAAGTTGAGCTGGCTCAAGGATAGGTAGAGATAAAAGCTACGGCTGACACCAGCTGTGCTGATAAGCCCAGAAAGCAAGGGTGGAAGAATGAGGACAGAGGAGAAAATGGCATCTTCCCTTAGCTCGAGCTCATGTAAAAACATCCAAACGTCATTGATGGAAAACCAAGATAAAGAGCATTAAGAAGAATTCCAGCTTAAACCAGACTAAAAGCTAAAGTCAGACCCAGAGACCTTGGAGAGACCATCCTGCCCTGGATCTTCTGAGGGTGGAAAGTGTCAGCTGACACCGGAGTAAAGGCAACCACACTCACCCACGCTGGAAGGTACAGGCAGCCCCTGAGCTGCTCTGGTTGCTGCTGCTCCATGGCCACAGAAATGGCAGCAGCCTTAGACAGGTGACAAATTTAGGATGGGCAGGGGACTTTGAAATGTCATTTCAAATTGTGAAATTGCATTTCATGCTCTTGATTAGTATTTTTAATTTTAAACCTGAGGTGCGTTTTGAAGTTTGCCAAACAGTACTGTGGACAACTATTTTCAAGGCACATACTGTCTGTTTCTTTGAAAACAAGTTACAGTGGATGATGAAATGCACTAAGGCACTTTTTCAATAAGGTGTTTCAAGAAAATAGATATTTTTATGCAACAGGAAAGCTTCAATATGATAAATACAAGTGCATTTGCAAACCCTTCCCTGAAGGACTGAATGGTTTAAAGAAATACCTTAAATTTTATTTTGCCTTTAATTTAATAGTTCAAATCTAGGTTAAGACAAGAGTAGAAGCAAACAGCTGTTACTATCTGGTGGCTGCTGGGCAGCCTATGCAAAATGAACCATTAGTTTTAGACCTGTTCCTATTAGATAAATTCTCACTTTGTAAAATCACCTCTGCACCCAAACACATCCGTCAGCAACCTCAGTGTCTTTGGCATATGGAAGCAGTGAAACACAGAAGTTATTGCTGATAAATTAGCTGCTTCTTTCCTGTTAGTGCAGGAATGGGGTTGCTGCTGATGAACTATATTGCAGCTATGCATAACCTATTCCTAAAGCACTGGTGTTTTGTCTAGGGGCTTCTACTGCCAAGAAACACTCTTTTCCATTATTTCCCAAGGGGCCCAGATCTAAGTGTAGTAGAGGATTTCACAATTAGTCTATTTTCTCATGAGATGCAGCCTAAATTTTTCTTCCTCTTAACTCAATCACATTTTTCCAACTTAAAATCTCTTCTGCTCTACATAATTCTTCCCACTTCTGTTGCCTGAGTCATAGTAGTCACATTTATAACACCATATTCTCCCATTGCACATCACCAACCAAAATGGTTTTGGAGTTTTCTTCCAGGTTTTTTGTTTGTTTGGGATTTCTTTTTAGTAGGGTAGGGGTTTGGGGAGAAGGGGGTTGTTTTGTTGTCTTATCCTAGCCTCATGTCTCTCTGAGAGCTTTGTGATTCATTTCCTACTTACATTTCTTGTCTTCCCAGATTCCCCTAGACCACAGGACAGTGACTCGAGAGGGATGCTGGGGCTCCCTGCAGGAGTCATAGCCCCACTGCAGGAGGGATTATGGCTTCCACTAAAGGACAGCAAGCATCAAGCCCAGAGCCAAGGCAAGCTCCGAGGTTTGCACCACATGCCAACCTGTGAGACAAGTGCAGCACCAGGAGAAGGAAGAAAGGGAAGAAACAAATTCTCATCACTGCAGCCAAGACAGTACTGAGTCTACTACTGAGTGTAAGTAGTACTACTTTCAGAAGTCTACTGAGTTTTCCTATCTTTAGAGGAAAACCAGATCCATGGCATGGTCCATTGTTCCTTCTTTTTCTTACAATATTGCTTCATTACAACCGTGTTTCAGTAGTTTCTGAACTTGCTGCATGAACAGGGCTGCACTTTCCACCACATTCTGTGCTGTGCACCATCTTCGAGCACCCAACACATGAAAAGCCCTCCTGAAACCTCCAAGACCATAACCCCTCCCAGTCCTTCTCCCTCAGGCACAACACAAAAAAAATTAGCTCCGACCCTGATCTTAGAGGTGGTCTGCAAAGGTTTTGCTGAAAATTAAAAGCTTGTTTGAGATCCCTTAGGAAGATAAAAGTACACAGCTTGGCTAAAATGGAATTACTGCAGGATTAAGGAGAGAGGTGAGGGCCAGACTGCCAATTACTTTCACCTTCATTCAGGACACAGAGCTGTGGAAAAAGCAAGAGGTAAGCCCTTGGCTCCCTTCATTTCAGGAGCAGCCCGGAACCTGCCCAGTCCTCCTGTACCACCCTCATGGCAGAGGTGCTGGCTCACACCCCATCAATGGGGAGCAGAGGGAGTCATTCCTGCCCCACCAGCCATGGCCCTACAAAGCCCAGCGTGGTCTGCAGGCCCTGGCAACATCCCTCCCTTCCCTCCACACCTTCCTGCTTTCCTGCTTCAGAGCCTGGGCACAAGCCAGCATCCAGGCATCACCTCAGCACCACACAGCTGTGAAGGAGATCTGGTGGGATGGGCCTCCAGCTTCCCCCGACAGATAAATCTCATGGGCAGGATGTGCCTCCAAAACGCACTGTACCTAATTCATCCCCTCTGGAGCTCTCAAAAAACATTGCCTGAAGACTTGACTTTTCCCTGCTTGCCTTGAAGAAACTTTGGAACACAGTCAGATCCCACCCGACCCACATCTGGAGCTTCTTCCTTCATTTCCCTCAGTTTTGCTTTCTTCCTCTCCTTTTCACTTTTTAAATTTAACCTGACTCGACAATTTACAACATTCTTCACAGCTTTGCACCTTGTGGAGCCCCATCTGTGCATGCAAAATACTTCCAAATCCAAATGTTAGTGCTCTGGATTGCGGTTTAACTGCTGGAGTTTGAGGATTTGTGTTTCGGGGGAAAGGGAAGGGTGCTCTGCCTCCCACAGCAGGAAAAACAAACCTTCTCTGTGCACTCTGGCTCCTTGCTCTTAACTATGAGGTCTGGCAGAAGGAAGGGCATCTGCAAAAGGGTAATATAGACAGTGCAGTGGGAAAGGAATAGGGAAGGGCTGCTGAAGGAAGAATTAGAACAGCAACACGTGAGTTCAGCTGTTCACCACCATTAACACAGCACGGAGCCACAACAACAACAAATTCATACCCTGTCTTGCAACAAACAGGAACCCAATTTCCTTGTTACCACAGGCTGCTATGTCCACACCTCCCACCTCTGTGCCTTTTATCCTGAAACCAAGTGCCCGATTATCGCTCACGGGCCATTCACAGGTGTGGCAGCAGTCTGAAACCTGCTTTGTGGTACATTTGCAAATGCAAAGTCACCTATAACTCTGTGTCACCTTGTACCACCAGGTTCCCCATCTTTCGTTTTTTTTGCCTGTGAAATAGCTCTAATTGAAAGGGAAGTTAAAGTCCCTTTGAATTGTAGAAAACTTACATATTTCTAAGTAAAAGATGAAAAAGAAAGAAAAATGTAGAAAATTCAAGCCAATATCCTCAATCAGAAATGCTGATGTGGGGTGGAAGTTCACTGCACATGGTTCAGTGGAGGCTACAACAGCCTTGGTCTGGAGCTGTCCTTCGTGCTGTGAAAGGAGCATCCTGACAGAACCCCAACGCTCCAGCTCCTACATCCTCCCCTTCCAGCACTGCTGCTCCAAGAGTGTCAAACACTCCCTCAGGCACAGAGGCTCATGCCCTGGGAGAGTAAATGGCTTTTAAAGTGCTGTGCACCCCTTCAGCACAGCCTGAAGCAGCACACACATGGGGCAGAAAGCATCGTGCCCCAAAATAATATATTGGAGAAGGGAATTAAGGGATGCACTTAAACTGTCAGCATTTTTTTTTTCTCGCTTAGGATGAAAGAATGAAAATCTGGATTAGTTGCATGATCAGCTGTTGGGTTTTCTTTTAAAAATTCCCTACACACTGTGTGGAAGGGAGCCAGCCACCAGCTTCAGCAATTCAAACTTGATATACTTAGGAAAACTGTACGTGCTTTCCTAACGAATATTTCCCCTGAGTCAGGGGAGCATAAGGAAATCTGTGAATTGCAGAGAATGAGGAGAGATTTATAGAGTAAGCTGTAATTGTTTCAGGCTTCATGTGCTAGAGAAAATAAAGGGGTCTGTACCACTGTTTCCCTTACAAAATCAAGGGGTCTTCACTTAAGGCCAGTGGAAACTTTGGGAGTGAACTCTACCTGAACTGCAGCAATTGTTTGTATGATGGTTCAAATGATGCGGTGTGACATATTCCAAAATGCCCACATAATTTAGATTAATTGCACAGCACACAGACCTTTTACAGCCTGCAGTGAGCCTTGAGCTCTGTGGGAGCACACAATGCAGTGAGGAAGGAGAACCCAGCTCACGGTTCACTTAGCAGTGACTTGTGTTCCCATGCACGTGTGGTACCGCTCCTGACAACAAATCCCCCCCAGCCCTCCCTGCTCAGCTGCAGGATCTGTCACTGCTCCTCACTCTCCTGAGTGAGTCACTCCAGCAGAAGGCTCTGACAGGAGCCCTTTGGTCCATTCACACTGAGGGAACAGCAATAATTAGTCATACTGAACAGAATAAAAATGAAAATAATTGACGCAAAATGTGTTCTACAGAATTTGTTCCCAAACCTGGTGGGGCTAAACCCTTATATTGTGCAAACAGACTCCACTGAATCAATAAACTCACTTATTTATATCAGCTGACAACTGCCCTGTTGAATTTAATGGGAAATTATCTCTTTTCTATAGATTTTCCCTACTGCTTATAATTACAGTTCTCTCGAATTTTACAGGATGATTCAATGATCAACATTCTTCGTCAGGCCTTTAGAAATGGTCTCAGTTTTGGAAAGCAAGTACATGGGAGAGATTCAGAGCAGCTTTCAGACTAATCACAAACCTGAAGTTAGTATTTCTTACTGAGCAGTGCTGTCAGGAGCACACACCTCCCCACATCCCACAGCTCCCTGAGGGCCTCCAGCCTTTCCCCAGCCCAGGCTGTGGTAGGTACACCACACATGCTCCAGATGGTGGGAGTGGGAAGGACCAGATCCCTTGGCAAACAGACAGGGCTCCTAGACAATGGGAGACCTCATCCCATAGAGGTTTTAGGGCCGTTGGTCTCAACGAAGTCATAAACAGTGTAAATTCATCCAGCTTTGGGTCATTGCTCATGTCCACATGTACCCCAGCACAAATCTATAACCTGTTAAATGCCATTGGAGCATCATCATGGTCACCCCCCTGGTTTCTTAGCTTTGGCCACTGGTTTTGGTTGGAAGCTAAAGTTGCTCTTGACTTCTTTTTTTTATCTGAGTGAAGTTGTTTTCATGTACCTCCATGGAAAATGTCCAACATTTACAGACTAAAATTGCCTCAGTAAATACACAGCAAACATGAACTCAAGAGCAATGGCACCAGCTGTCATGGAGAGCCACCTGGGTGCAGGAGTCCCCTTGTGAGCCACAGATCATCCCATTTGAGCCACACACTTTCCCCTTTTCAACACCAGACAAATTTGTGCATCATAGAATTTGCATGATTTGGGTTGAAAGGGATGTCAAAGATCATCCAGATCCAATCCTTCCACTAGACCAGGTTGCTCAGAGCCCCATTCAGCCTGAACATTTTCATATATTTAAAAGTTAGGAAGAAATATATCAACTACACTCAGAGCTGAAGAAAAGAACAGAGTTTTGATGCCAATATTGCCTTAACTGGGACAGAAAATGCTTTCCCCATTTGCTTATACAGGAAAAGTAATTTCTTTGCAGATGGAGAGAAATTAATTTTGAGACAGAACCTTAGGTTATATCAGTTGAAATACACTGATCTACTGATCAAAGATAAGACTTCATTAACTTTAAACAAAATGGTGGAACTCATTTTTAAGTGATTATGCAAAACCTACACAGAGTAGACCCTCCAGTACAGTGAGAAGTAAGAACTGTCTCTTCCTGTGACGCTGCAGATTCATTTCCATAAATTTATGAAATAATTCTCAAGCTAGTGGGAGCTGCTGTGCAAAGAACTTCAGTGCATTTAAAATACTCTTAGAGGCATTAACCTCCCACATTTTATGTTACAGTGTTCCCTAGGTAACCTTGGGGCAGGAATCCCTCACTCCGTGGTGCACTTTCCCCCAAGAGGCTG
>WEKY01051514.1:0-31050 GCA_013390045.1 Picathartes gymnocephalus
GGCGAATGAGGTGAACGTGAAACACTACACTTGGAAAACAGATTCTAACCAAGTTTTAAAACTTGAAGTAGAGTTTGGGTCAGTTTCTATATAGACTGGCCTTACACATCAGATGAGTTCTTATTTTATCCAGTTCTTCTTATGGAGCCTACAAAACCAGTAACTTCCTTTCATAATGAGAATCTTTTATCAAATCTCCAATGTACATTGTGGCTTTCTCAGTAACACTTCATTTTGACTGTGAAGCTATATCTATGTGTGAGAGCTGAAGCTTTGTGCACCTAAGGACAGCTGGCATCTCAGGATGTTTGACATTGAACTGGAACATGGAAGACATTTACCATGCTATTGAAAGTGGTGTAAAACCTCATGTTAAACAGAAAAACAAACTTGCTTAATGATGCAAAGACAAAGACCAAAATAATCTCTAGTTTAAGGAAATTCAATACATTCCATTCAATAAATGGATTCAAGAAAATTCAACTTCTGCATGGAAACACCTGAGAATTAGGCTTAAAAACCCATCTTCTCTATAAAGTTTTGTTTGCTTTCAGTGCTGCACAGGATGTGGAGTTGCACAGGTGATGAAAATGTTTGCAGTGTCTTCCGCGGACTATTCAAACACTGCTTGGAGACTAAAGAATTGGTGGAGAAAAAGCTCCATTCTCTGGTTTAATTTTTAAAAGGTGTAGTTCAGATGAGTTTTTCTGAGACACTAAAGGTTTAAAAAATTCTCCCTAGATGAATTAAATGCTTGTAAGCAATATTTGTTCTTGAAATGCAGCAATCCCTGAAATTACTTTGATGAATATTGAATTGTATCTATTTTTACTTCATTGTTCAAAGTTTTTACAGCCCTGTTCAACATTTGTTCTTATAGTGGTCTTTTGAAATACTGAGATTTTGTGTCACACCACAGCACACTGTAGAACAATATAATTATTACATAGGGTTTAACTTTGTATGCTGACATGCTCAGCAGATTACACCTGCTGGTCTCTTCCTTTCTCTGTTGGACCAATCTCTTCAATAACACTGGCTAGTTTCATCTGAAAAAGAAATGCTAATTTTAATTTTTTTGCATGGTAGGAGGGGAAATTTATTTTCAATACAAAAGTTTAACTTGTCTGGCTTCCCCATTCAGAGCCTAAGCTTCAAGCATCTTGCATTCTGAGACAAATTTACTACTTCAGACTGGCTCAAGGGATCAGGCTTGCCAGATTCCTGCTGCAGAGTTGAACATGAAAGATCCCTGACTTCCGAACTTGGTGTCTATCTCTGGATGCTCCTCCCAGAGTTTGTGCCCACATGGTTCCCAGTCTGTTCCCTAGGTCCAGCAGAGTTGAAAATGGAGGTGAACTTAGACTATGCCCTAGTGAGAGTCTGGGCCTTCCTGGAAAATTGCAACATTGAATGTTTTGATTTTTTCAGGCAATTGCTTATGGATTTTACTTCCCTTTCTCTAATTTTGGAAGCTAGAACAGTCATTCTGAAATGGGTAAATTACTTGTACAAGTTCAAATTTTCCCGAGTGGCACTTCTGACTTTCAATTTCCTGTAGTCCTTGTCATATCATTTTTATTTAGATACATATGCCAGGTGATAGTTCTAAGATGTCATTCCTTGGATCACTGCAAGCTGTTTAAGCTAAGACTGATTTTAATATCTGATATTCAGTGTTCAGTAAAGCTGCTTGGCATGATTACCTGTTGTGAGCCAGGTCCTCAGTTTTAATGGTGACAGCAAAATACCTTAATGAGTAGGTTGTGCTGCTTCTGCTTTTGACAGTTACTTCGCTAATAACTTTCCTCAGCAGGTCAGCCAGATTCTTACGATTCGTTGCTGTTTAACTCATCAGGTTGATACCATATTTTCTCTTCCAACAACTCAGGAAAGGGTCTGAAGTAAACATCTCCCTAATGCTTTGCCTGTGAAGACTAAATGCATTTTCTTCTGCAATGTTTATTTTCTGTGAATTATCCCTGTGTTTCCATGAGTTCAAAATTCTCTTCTTCTAAAAAGACTGAATAATAAGAACAGAACAATACCGTTGTTTGAGTTTTGCTTCTTGTTTAATTCCTTTTTAATTTCCCTTTGCCTTTTATTTCAGTCTTCCAAATATAAGTCTACCTCTTGGTAAACAAAATAGCACATTTGCACTGCAGGCTGCCTCTCAAAGGCAGGAAAAATAAGTAGAGAAAGTTTTAGCTAATAAAATACCCCAAGCAAAAATAAGATTGATTCTCTCTGTTTGTTTTTTATGTAGGACTGTAAACATCTTTTAATAATGATGACTGAACTCTCCAGTCATTTTGATTTCTTACATAGATATATTTATCTAGAGGCTTTGGCAATTTTCTTGCAAGAGAAGATTTTTTTTTTTCTTTCTTGTTCTTGCATACAGTTAGGAAAATTGTCAGGCTAGATGTAATGTGAATAATGGGAATAAACCTAGGAATATATATGATTGTAAGAACAAAGGCCAGCAAGCAGTAGGAAACCAGCTTTTGCCCTCTACCTTCACCAGGATAAATAAGAAGAATTCTGAGTAGGAAGACACAAATACCAGGTATCAAAATCATTAATAATGCCGTTGCTATACAATATATTACTTGTAAATTCCATTTAAAGGGCATGTCACACCATTTAGTACAATCCATTAATCAATAGCTTACAGAGAAAGAAACCATCTGTCTTGGTCTGTTCCTCAAATCTAAACTTCCAAACAAGCAGAGATTTGTTCAAGTTAAGTATTAACTCTTCCAAAGCAAGGGAAGAAGCAAGATCATCAAAAGGAGAGAAAAGGTGGTTGTTTACTTTCAGCAGAAGTTGAATTCAGCATGAAATTAATAATCTGATTTAACTCTTCACTGCTTACCAACATGAATATGTTATGGATCCCTGTTAAATTGCAATCTTTTCACTTGCAAAATGAAATTAAATTATAACACAAAGATATTTGCTAAGAATGAGCAGTGTTAAATGGTTATCTTGGAAACATACTGTAACAGACATCAGCGTGGAATGATCTGACAGTACACTTGGCTTTCATCAGATTCTAATGACAGTTTTATTAGAGACTGGGATAAATTTCTTGCAGTGCAGCTAATAAGAGAAAGATAATTTTTCCTGAGCTAATTGGCTAAGTGGTCTCAGTGCTGAAGTGCATATGTCATAGTCTTTACATTTTTGAACTTGCACTCTGGCATAGAACTTGGTTGTCTTTGTGCTTGTTTGTGGACCCCTGAGAAACTGATATACAGAAAACTGGAGACAGACTGCAAAACACCTGCTGGGGCTGAAGATTCATAGGATGTCATGTCTAACGCATGGTGACCCCATGCAGAACAAGTGCTGTGAGCAGCCATGTGGACAGGCTGCTGCTCAAGACAGAGGTCCTTTCATTTAACAAGATGATAAAAGACATACATTTGTCCTCTCCTCAATTGGTTGTGGGGTGCTGAGGCCATGGTGACTTCAGGATTCAGTCCCTCTGATGGTCCTGAATCTTGAGATGCACCATTGGTTCTCTTTATCTCATACTGTGATCATGAGTCCATTCAGGAGTCCAAAGTGAGAAGGTAGCTGAACCAGCAGAATATTTATATTAGCATGTGGTGAACCTGAGCCTCCACTTTAAACCCAAAACTGGGGTTTCACTTAGCTATTGAAATAGGAAGACATTTACAAGGGAATTATCTTGTTCCTTCTGCTTTGTGTACTCCTGGTTATAAGATTGTTTAGGACAGAGAAAGATCAGATGTATATGCTACTCCTGGTATGGATGCAGTCACTTTGGTTGAAGCCCGTCCTAAAGAGGATATATCTCCAAATCCCTGATGAAACTCCCACTGATCTGGTCTCTCAAATAGCACTGAAGTGAACATGAACTCAGTAGTCTGAAGAAAGAATGGCCTAAGCATTTAGCTGGATATTGGGCTTTGGTCTGGAAGCAGACTGAGATACAGAAACCAGTGCCATGGTATTTGCTGTCATTTGCTATACACCTTTCACAAGGAAAAGGCTTGCCTTTGGATGATCCTGTGTCTTTTTCATCTACTTTGAATCCTCTTCTAGCCCGAGTAGAGTGGGCTGAGTCAGAGAGGGTCAAGGGTTTGCTCCTTTACTCTTGCCCTTTCCCACTCCACTGGATGACTCCTGGCATTTTATTGAGAAAGCTGCATGGCATTTTAACTTCTTATTGATTATAAAGGGGGAGAAAAAGAAAAAAGAACAGAAAGAATCCATACAATGAGGTCTATGTATAGATATTACTGTGCATCAGCACAGGGAGTACAATTAACCTTAGAGAGCAGTAGCAGTAAAAAGGAGCAGAACAAACTGAAATAATAAAGCTGGCTCTGCACTCTACCATGGTGTCATGGACAGATTGTGCTGAAAAGCATTAGCACTGCAGAGCTTTTGGGTGAGGAGGGTTAATTATCTCTCTGTGAAACATTCATTACAGCACCTGGAAGTACGAAGAACTCACTGGGCTGCAAGTTTGTTGAGAGGTTCATGATCCTTTCTAGCAAACCCAGAGTCATTCTGGGATGAAACCTTTTCACTTTGCTCCTTGCACATACAAGCTCTGCCTCCTACATGTTGCAGTGCTGATGCTTTTTCTCTGCTTATTCCTGTGATTATGACTTTGGACTTTTGCTGTATTTGTGCAATATGTAGCAAAAATGGGACCCTGATATTCATGTGAAGCCTCTGGGTGGGAGTGTGATACAAATAACGATGCTCCTGGGCAGCCAGGGCATTTTCACTGTGCTGTCTTTCAGATTGTGTCATTTCTTCACACCCATCTGGTCATATTCAATGTGAGCTTAAGCTTCTTTTCTTAAACTTTGCATCATAATTTGCTTTTGCCATTTCCCCCCCAGTCCTTGCTCTTACTAGTTTGCATTGCTCCATAAAGCTGGCTTAATTATCTGGGGGTTTTTTTTGGTTTGTGTTGTTTTGTGGGTTTTTTTTGGTTGTTGTTGTTGTTTTGTTTGTGCATTCATTTGCCCATCTACGCTTTCAGAGTAGCTCAAACCATCAGTAAAGACTTTGCCATTACAGCCTTCTCTTCCTGGTTCATTTTGATGTCTGTAGGAATTCCCATTTAAAAAGATGGTTGGGGAACTGGACAATAGACACACAAAATAGCTTAGAGACAGACTGGCATTGTACAAGTAGAACCATAGCTATGGGGTATTTCTCACTTTTCCTCCAACACTTTCATCTGTAGCAGAAGGGGCTGCCTTGCTCTGCTGGATGCTCTAAAGGTGTTTGGGACTCACTGTAAAAAGGACCATTATCCAAAACAACCTCTATCTTTGCTTTCTTAGTCTTTGTTCAGACAAGGTTTTCATCCTTTCCTAAATTTCCTAAAAATTTAGGAAAGGATAAAAACCTTTACAGATTAGACAGCACATTGACTGCTAATGGCAAGAATTCATGTTTTCATGACAGACAAATTGTGTTAGAGCAGCCTCTGAGGGTTGGGAGATGTAGCTTTGTATTCTTTGAGATAGTAGACAAAATTTAATCTATTTATTCCACCTACTGGTATTATTGAAAACAAACAAATGATCCTCTCCAAAAGAAACATAAAAATGAGAAGCTAGTATTTCTTTATTTAAAATGAATCCTTACAACCTGGACTTTGTTATCTGGCCAGCTGCTTCTTAGAAAGTCAACTAGCTAAAAGTTGCTTGAGCTGGAAAGGCAAAAGAAATATCCCATATGTGAATCTTCACGTAGTTAGTGGCAAACCCACTCATCTGGGTGGCATACAGCTTGTAACTCTTGGGAAGCCATACAGTTTAATTCAGAGGCACTCAAGGAATTTGTTTTCTTCCAAAGTTAAGTCTCAACTGGCTGGGTATTTTGGACAAGCATGTCTGAACTTAGACATGTAAATCCCAGTTAATCTTCTTTCTCTGCATGTGAGGTCCCTGCACTTCCCCCCTGAAGTCAAGAGGGAGAAAATTGAGACACAACAGGGAGAGGACTGGCAACTGTGTCAGTACAAAGATGAGATCTGGTGTGTCAGTGGGAACTAGATTAGACAGGATTTAAAGTTGTAACTACTGTGGACAGAGAGGACAGGTTTTTGTCAAAAGTCTGGGAGACTGTACAAAAAGCAAGATGTGAAAGATTGTGAGTAAGAAGAGACTAAGGATTAGCAGGTGAAGCAAACAGTGGTAAGGAACAGAAAAACAGTCAGATGAGAGATGAGGTACAGAAAGGGTCAGAATTGAGCTGTGACTTGAAGGTAGCAGGAAAAGAAACTGATTAAGTATGGAGAAAGACATTCACTGATGGCATTCCAAGGGAATTGCATAATATCAAAGGCCACGTTGTATGCCATTACCTTGTAAACAAGGCTAGTAATCCAACCTGAGACTGGCTGCAGACAGTGGTCCATGTAAGGGAAAATTGCGAGCAGTGGTGAACAGCTTCAGAAAAGTCACTGTGGTCACTGCTAGAAGCTCAATGGGCATAGAAGTAATGTTTGAAAGGGTTAACCCATAGAGCAGGAAAGACAAATGCAATGGGAAAGTGAAAAGAAAGGAGGAAAGTGGACTGAGAAAAGAAGTATTTTTCTCCCCATTTTCTGGAGCATCTAGGTAAATATGACTGCTGCTGTTGTCTTCCCTCAGAGTGGAGGGCCAGCCATATAGCAGCTGCTGATGGCATGCCTCTGTGGTGGTGAAGAAGGTCCAGTGATGCCCAAAATTTAAATTTTTCCCTTAATTCCCCTATTTCTTTTCTTGTGTGAAAATGGTGGATCTGATCCTCATTGCAGTTTTACTCATAATGGTGAAAATAAATTAGATGTCAATCTATTTTTCTCCTGCTTGTCATCCAAACTGATTGTGTATATAACCCAGAAAATGGAAGAGATGCCTGGCACAGCAAAAACTTGGCTTTTGTTTTGCATTTTTAACAGAGTAATGACAGTGTCTTCTTCTTCAGCTAACAATTGTTCTAGTTTTCTCCCCAATCCAAAACTTTATGTAGCTGCAAAGAGCCAATAAGTAGGTCAAAGAGTGTGCTACAAACCCCAAAAGATTTTCAGAAATACTTGTTACCTAGCAAATTTCCTGAACTTTTAGCAACCTTAGCACCTAGTCCCCTTTGCTGAATGGTTGATTCAAAATGGAATGCTAAATCTTTATCAGCAAGCCCCAACAGTAAATGCAAAATTTATGCTTTGGTGCAAATATTATCAAATAGATATTGAGTGTTAACAATGATTTAATGTATTATTACTGTTATCTGACACTGTTTGATTGTATAAATGGCCTCAAAATACCTTCCAATGCAGCTTTATTTTGGAAGATTTTCATGCGGACATGAGGGAGGCAAGCTATCAGAAAGGAAGGCAGAAGTATTAGTGGCGTGGCTGGAATACTTTGGATTATGATGATGAAGTTTTTTGTTATTGGTCTTCAAAATCCATACTAAATATTTTTCCTTCTCCTGTTTCATCACATCCCTTTTCAAAATATTTCTGAAGTTCCCCAAGTTTGAGGATGTGATTGTGTTAACCCTTGTGACCCTGTCACAATGGCTTCAAATAAGAGGAACCACCAAGAGTGAAAAGGAGTTATTGACTGTGCCAACATTTGCACTGCAATACTTAAATCAAAATCAACCAAATAAAAACATCCTCACCCAAAAACATCCTCACCCCCAACCCCAATTTGCATTTCAAGGCCAGCCTGAGTGGAGCTCTGAGCAATGTGGTCTAGTGGAAAGCATCCCTCCTCTTGGCAGAAGAATTGGTACTAGATGATCTTTAAAGATCTTTCTAACCCAAGACATTCTTTGATTCTGTGATTCGATGAAAATATCAATTAGCCAGTTCTGCTCTGTGTTGCAGTAGACTACAAGTCTATGCCTTGGCAACTGGTGCATCTCTGGTGAGGAAAATCACGAGATGTTATGTAATGTCTAGCTGTGTTCATATATTCAACTTGTGTCAAAAAGGTGTCTTGAAAGTGCATAAAAAGCGAGAGAACTAATAAACCGCAGATAAAGTCCCTGCCTCTGAACTGAAGTGTGACTTGGCTAGTGACTTTATATCTAGTTTTCAGAAAAACGCCAGACTACGCTAGTTCTCAAGTTTTTATTTGTAATGTAGAGTTAATGTAACATTTTTAGCCCATTGCCAAGTTGTGAAAAACATTTTTCTTTGCTGTAATGATGATGATAGTGATGATAGCAGTATTTTTAAGGGAGAAATCAATGAAGTTTTTATAGCATTTGAAGTTTATTTTTTTATGCTATTTTGTAGGCAGAAAGCTGCCACTTTCATTTTTTGGAATTACTTCATTTCAACTGGCATGAAATTTCAGCAGAGAAATCAGAAAGGGAGGTTCAATGCTCCTCTTCTCCAGATCCAACTGAAATGACATCACACGGATACGCCAAGTGAATGTAGGTAGTGCAGCTAGGAATTTCCAGAGGGAATATGCTCATTTCAATATTTTTTTCTGTACAATCTAAACTGTGACTAAAAGTGCATGTCAGATCTACTTTGATTTTTCAAGAAACGTGAAAAACGCATACTTAATGTTTTTAAAATCACTGTCTTTAGATCAGTTTAAAGGCTTTTCCGTCATTTGTCACAACCATAATTAGTTTATTGACTAGAATAATGCCACTGGTGAATGCCCTATAATTTCTTTTAATTAGAAGAAAATCTTTTGGTTAATAATGAAAATAATTAATCTCCTTTAAAGAAAGGACTAGAAAGGAATAAGCTGCTTTATCGTGAATTGTGAAAAGTTAAAAAAATTAACAACAGGCTCTAAAGTGAAAGTGAATGCTATCTACCTCCTCAGTTTCCAAGATTACTTTCTTTTGTCTACAAATCATTTATGCCAACTTTTTGGGAATAACATCATTAAGACAGCTTGCATTTTGGGTAAGAAATATAGTAAAAGCATTCATTCAGCCTGATCTGAGAAATCAATAGGACTAGAAGGTGCTTAGGAAATAAGCTGCACCTCTTATCTTTCAGTTTGACATCTGAAACTCCATCAGTGTAGCAAATTGTTTAACAGCTAAAGTTCTGGTTCAAAGCTATTTAAAAAATTGCCACAGATTCAAAAGGATTTGGGATTGGACTTCGAGCCCAGCACCCTTACTTAAGCTATGCAATGGTATTTCCCTCTTGGGTAGCTACAGTGGTGCTCAAGATTAAGAGTGATTCAAGCTGCAGAACATGGCTGGGGTTACAAGGCTGTACTGGAGTTGGACTAGTTGGTTCTGAGCAAAAGAAAAATCGACTCTGAAATGTCTATGTTCTGTACTGGTTTAAAATTCCTTCCCCTCTTCTTTTCTATTTACATAGATAAAACTATTCCTTGGGTTGAGATGTAAGATACCTGATGTCTCACTAGATCAGATGTGATTGAATTAGTTCTAGTCCAGCTGAAGTGAGTGTTTGTTAGAAATTTCATTATCAGACTTTTGTTCAAAAGGCAAATTGGGTCAATTTTTGCAGACTAGGTGTCAAGTTTGTAAGCACAGATAGGAATCAGAAAGTCCTATCTCAGAAAAAGTTTTTCATTCCAGGAATCGAGAAGCACTGATGACTCATGAACCTGCTAGAGGCTCTGCTGTTCTAAGGAGTTAGGTTATGTGCAGAAAGTAACTCACATTACTATGTCAGTATAAAACCTCAAAATTAAAGGAGTTCAGATTGCTTGCTCTTCACGGTACTGAAGATGCAGAAATCGTTCCTTCTGTAGATCATACAGAAATACAAGTGGATCCTTTCTCCATATTCAAAAGTTGGGTGGGGGTTGTTTTATTTCTTTTTTTTTTTTTCTTCACAAGCATTTTCTTTGATTAGACTAGATAAAAGGTTGAAAAAAAGACACTCTTACAAGGTAATACTCACAGGTATCTCTATCCCTGAGCCTTTTTGTCATGATGAAAGTCAGTTGGGTTTCCATGTTTGGGCCAAGTTTTTTCTGTATTCACAGTGATAATATGAACCATTCTGACCTCAATTCATCAGTTAATGGGGCTTTACAATAAAGTGAAATTCTCCAACGGAGAATAATGCTACTACCACTGTTAGTGATGTGCAGTGCAACGGTTTATTCTCTGTTGTCAAGCAGAGAAGGGGATGAACTCTTCATCTCATCTGTAGGAAGCAGGGTGCTTGGAAGCATCTGGTAAATCGTTTATTTTGATGAGCTCGTTTTCATTTGAGCCTGCAGCATTTGATATCCTTCAGTTACTCCCCTACTGAACACTGTTGAGGCTGTGAGTAAATTGCCATTTGTATCTATCAAGTGGTATGTTTCTGCACTTGTGTAGCATCTGCCATCAAGGACCTCAAAATACTATAAAAACTTTAATGAGTAAGCTTTCACAACACTCCTGGGAAGTGCAGAAGTAGTTAACCCAATGTAATAGATAAAGAAAGCAAGATGCAGAGAAATCAGTAGATGTATATTCAGACTCCTGCCTCTATCTGCATATATATTTTGCAAACTTTCGTTCATACATAAAAAATATTCAATACCCCTAGAAATGCAAATTGATAGTAGTGCTTACAGGTTCCCTTTGGGAGAAAAGGACTTCGTGAATGTACATTTCAGTGTTATGGCATCTAGAAATGTTCTAAATGTATGGGTAGGCATACAGGCATTTGCAAGACAAAACAAAACAAAAAAATCCCAAGTACACTCAAAGACTCATTTTTTCTATGAACACCTGGAAGCCAATTTGGGGCTGACAGCTGTCACATAAGGTAGAGAAACATGGGCGTATGTTCTGTGAGGGAATAGGGCTCACTGGGAGAAACCACAACAGCTCAAGATGGTCTGTTTTAAATTAGCAAGTGTCTCTTGTGGTCAAGGCTCCTTAGAAAAATTGCTACTCCAGTCATTGATATTTTTATGGTACTGAAATATACACTATTTTGAATTATTGGGGCAATAGCTTTCCCCTAAAGAGTCACCTGTGAGTCCCATGGGGACACTAAGCCTTTCCATTTCCTCACTCCTGCCCCTCCAGGTCCTCTGTGGAGCCCTGGGAACTGCCCTGCCCTCCCGTCTGGGCACTGCCGGGAGGTGCCTTGGAAGTGAATTATTACCATTTTTAAAAGCAACAGTAGGGGATGCTGCCAGGTTAAAAAACCAGTCTCCTTGCTTCCCCTTTCCTAAGGCCTCTCTAGGAGACCCCACAGCACCTGCCAATTTTAGGAGCAGAAACCCAGCAAAAATCAAATCAGCTGTGTTTTAGGCAAGCACAGATCATTAATTAAGGGTCCATCCAGGTCACTGTTGAATAATTATTTTCCACTTTTATTTTGAAATTGGAAATTATAATTTTATATAATTTCACTGCAAAAAGTGACGTGAAGGAGCCAGGTGGTAAGAAGTTTGAGTGGATTGTTTCTGATCTCTCAAATGAAAAGATCTGAAAAGTTCAACACCATAGCAAAATAGATATTTTCCATGTTTGTAAAAATTAATTAGTTTAGAGTGAGGGAGACACATCACGTTAAAAAGACCTTCCTCCAGGCATTTACTAAACATCTGGAAATTATGAACTGTGTCTGAGAAGTTAGGACCACATCTAAAATAAAATTGCTGTTGACAGATTCCCAGAAAAATAATCTCCTGAAAATCTATGATAATTAGTTATTAGAATCTACATATTTATGAGTGATTCAGGCTAGGAAAACATGGTCCTTTATCAAGATCTTATTACTGAAATCTAATTCATCTGGATTACCCCAGAGTGGATGCTTTACTGTTCCTTATCATAATCAGAGATGTGATAAGGCTGAAAGAATCTCTGATAATGGTGGCTGTGTCTATGCCTGGCAGATAACCCTAATCAAATACCAGGTTTTAGGGCATTAACTAATTGTCCGCAGAGGTCGGAAGGAAATGTTTCCTCCCATGTGCTGTACGACAACAATTATCAACATAATGTGTGTTGGTGTGAGTTGGTGTACAAGAATTAAACGTTTCTTTGAAATTTTTTTTTATTTGTCATTTATTTATTGTCATCTGGCAGGGTACCAGACCCATTGGACCATGTAACTAACTTGGTATAGCAAGTCTAATGAGAAGGTAATTCTATTCAGACATGCAATACAATGTTAATCCTTAGATCTTGACAACAGACAATATGTTCTGAGAAAGACTGTCTTATTAACTCTGCTAATAAATGTGTCTGCTGGAAATGAAAAATAGATTACCTCGATACTTGAACTACTGTTAGAGAAAAAATACACATTGCATGCATGAAGAGGAGCTGCCATGTCCTTTATGAACAGTGGCGTGGATTTTTTCACACTGATTTCATATTGTGTACCATGCATGGATGCCACAAAATCATGATGACTGGCAAAAACTAAACTCTTTCTTTTCCCAGATGTCTTCCCTGTAAAAATGTTTCAGTCACATTTACATGTTTAAAAATGTCATACCCCAGCATTTAAATGAATAATACATCCCTTGAATGAAATTTGCTCCTGATATAGGTCTAGTGATAGCAGTGCAGTTTACTCAGCCATGCATTTGGATATCTGATTCATTCCAGAAGATAAGAAGCTAGAGAGGGAAATTAGCATTCTAGCTCTTTTTAGATTAGTTAAATCTTGTCACCTTAGAAAACCCCAAGACCCAGAACCCAGTGACCCTAGAATGACAAGGATTTCTGTTTTGCCATGCCTTTCTCAAACAGTGTTTGATTTATATGCTGATCAAACTTTAGTGCTCCTGTTGCTACAGACATAAATTTATCTTACCAGTTGTCTGTAAATCTCTCCAGATTTTATGAAATTGTGACCACAGACTATCGTAATCACTGTCTTTAATTTTTGTAGTGCTGATGCTCAGCTGAAGTCATTGCATTGGAAAGAAAATAAGAGCATTTGCTGACTGTCACTAAGAAAATGTTGGTCTGATTTGGCCGATGTGTATTTTCTCTTTTTCTTTTTTTTTTAATGGACATGGCAGCAGGATTAAGACAAACAGCAAAAAGTGTTCTATTTTTCATAACAAGTAAAAATGTACTGTTTTATATCTAATGTAGAACTCATTGCTATATATTATATATAACAGGCCTTTGGATAGGCTCATTGGTGTTTTTTAGATCTGAAAGCCCAGTGTGGTCCCTGATGAAGGAATCCTTTCCCACAGCTGATGGAGTGCTCAGGAGGACACCTGAATCAGCAGCTGACCTTCGTGCAGCCTTACCCTTTCTGCCCAGCTGGGGAGAGAAGCTGCTGGGAAGAAAGGGGTGGAAGAAGAGGAAGAACCTCTAAGGTTGGTGTTTGCGATCCTTACTCAATCAGTAATGAAACAAATGCAGGAAAAGTGAGAAAAAGAAGAATATAAATGATTAAAGAGGAAGATTGTAATGGACAATAATCAGGCTTGGAGCAGAATTCAAACAATATCGTATCAAATATGTGTTTTTTCCAATTAACTTTGTGACAGGCCCATTCATGCAGATTTAAATGTAGCTCTTAATTGGTATACTTTCCAGGGTATGGTAGGTGTTTGATCATTTTAGATAACAGAACAGCAGACGGGAAAATTAAACTGACAGAGTGCAGAGAGAGAAGATGAAATCTACATGTGGCATGGAACAATAAACTATTATAACAAATGTTAGTAATCAGATCACAGCTATTAATTATAGATTTTTTTTTCTGTCTTATTTATTTATTATAATTGGCTTTTGCAGTAGTATTTCCCAGAGCGATACAGATTAAAGCCTGATCCTAAGGCCTTGGCTCTACTAACATTTTGGTTTTTGGTACTGAATGGGAGACTAGATGAGGGGCTGTCCCTTAAGGGCTGTAGCAGCGGGGGTCATTCTTCAGTAAGAAATGAAAGACCCCAGTGCAGCAGAGACCTTTGTAGATGCATGCCTACCCCGGCAATCACAAAGTATGCACTTGCTTTAGGTGCATACTTATGTGCTATTGACTTTGAGCAACTCAAGGTTAAACGTGTGCTAAATGCTTTGCTTTGCATGCTGTGTCTGGAGCAGAGGGAGGGAGCAGTGACAGGTTCGTTAGCTCTGCTACCAGGTGCCCAGCTCCCCCTTCATTGCTGTGTTATTATTTAGGCCAGCAATGATCAGAACAGCCACACTTTCAAGAAGCAATGTGAAGTTCCTTAAGACAGCTCATTACAAACAAGACATGCTCTCATGTGCCTGGAAAATAAAGCCTCTGTATTTGCATTTTCCAGAAGACTGTTTGCTGCAAAAAATTTGAAGCGATCCACGGACCTTGCCTGTTGATACCTACTGAGAACATTAATTGTCTCCAGTCATTGTCAGATCATCTGTTTCCCATTTTGACAAGTACACTTATCTCCTTCTTCACTCCCACCCCTCCCTTTCACATCCCTCGTCTAAAGATAATGAATAAATTACAAAGAGATGACAAACGTGTTGATAATCAAGATGAAAAACAAATGAACTAGAAGCGGCTATGTTTCTACATGAAGCTGTAAATTGCTTTCTTTTCTTGTGCAGTGAAACTTCTGGCTTACCATATAAAAATACCAGAATGTGAGAAAATTGTTAGAAGTGCTGTAAGAGAGAAGGGTCGCTCTTAAGAGAGGCAACAAAGCCTTTGGGGTCTCTCACCTTGTTGGGGAGAAAATGAAGATGAGAAGAATCCATAAGGCTTGAAAGCAACATGAGAACCTCGGTAGACGGAGAGTCAGTTTTCGCTACGCTCCGCTGTCCGGGGTGCCAAGGCTGTGCTGGTCGAAGGCAACCTCGCTGGGGACCTTCTCTGATCCCCAGAGCCCTATGGCAGCCACAGCGAGCAGAGCCGACAGCAGCGTGAAGAGCAGGTGGCAATTGCGCAGAGAAGCCAAGCAGGGAGGACTCAGCAGCTCTGCATAGCAACTAAGATTTATTCAGCTGATGGGGAGAGACTGAGTCAGGCCACCAGGAGTTTCACAGAGGAGGGTCGAACCTCCTATGCTCTGCTCCGAGTGACCCCCCGAATACAGGTAACAGGGGGTTTCATACCCTCAGGGTCCCAGGGGTGGGGGCACGAACAGAACCAATTGGGAAAGCCCAAGGGTGTGGTCCAGGGGTGAGGGACAGGTTACACAGCAAACGGGAAAACAGGGAAGGGGGGATAAACCTGTGAAGGCCAATGTATAACGAAATGAGAGAGACCTTTCTAGAACTTGGGGCAGGGGTGAAAGGAGAGTGACAGGGGAGAGAGAGAGGGATTCTCTCGCTCGACCAGGGGAGGGGACAGATAATTGACAGGGAGAGTACACAGGGTCCAAACACGGGTACATAGAACAAACCAAAATACAATGAACCAATAAAAACTGCTGCATCAAGTCAGGATAGTGAAGATGGAGTTAAAGAGTTCACTTTTAATTAGGATTTAATGAGTGGATATTTTGCTTCTGAAAGCAAAGGGCTGGACAGAGGCAGAAGGCACAGAGCAGAGGGACACTGGGCAGGGGGACACTGGGCAGTGGGCTGGACAGCACCGTATTGGCCCCTCAGCATCTTTACTGCAGGTGGCCTTCCAGCACCTGTCACACTTCCCTCATTTGTAAGTCCACATTTGCTACTAGCTTAGGGCACATCAAAGTATTTTAAGCTTCATGCTCCTGATGGGTTTAATGGGCTAAAACCCCCCTCACCTGCTGTGTTCTCTGCTATTCCAGCCGTGGGGTCTGCCCACAGCCCAGCCACTGCAATCCTCCCCCCACCCAGAGTTTTATTCTTCCTATCAGCAACTGAATCTGCTCGCAATTCCCCTGAACTTACTAAAGCTGTTGTATTAGCTTAGTGTCATGCCTCTGTAGGATAGGAGTGTGACAGCACTGAAGAAGAAGGAACTACATATATGTTGGAAGATCATCTTTGGCACCTATAAATTAGAATAAATTCAGACTTTTCAGAAAATTATGGTAGTTTATATGATTTTTAGCACAATTGCTTAAGAATATGTTGAAAATTTGCATCATGATATGAGGATTCTGCATTTTAATCACTCTCTCTCTTGAGCTGAAAAGAATGTACTATATAGCTAAATAATTAAATTAAATTAAACATTATTTACCTAAAAGTCTGCACAATACCTCCTTCCAGAACATGGAAGGCTGTGAAGTGGATTAATCTAATTCATCATTTGGTTTAAAAATTTCATGGATGTATGGCATTCTTGTTCATTAAAATTCAAAACTGGATAAATATGAAATAACTTCAGCTCACTGAATTTTTGTATTTGGAGGAGACTGAGAGATATACAGAAAACAATCCCTTCATGAATAAATTGTGCTATTATTCCAATACAAGCATTTTTTTTCTGCAGTGTGATAATTAGTTGGAGCGGCCATAGTCATGAGAATTATTATGATTAGCATCTTTCAGCATTGTGCTATTTTAAAAGAGCATTGCCAAGTTGCTGTGGGATATACTTCTGAGAATCATCAACCTTGTTACATAGATGAGGAAACTCCGGCAAAGGTGAAATAACTCCTCCCTTTCAGCAGGAAGAGTCCCTGAAAGAATTTATCTGGGGCATTTACAACCCAAAATGTAACATTTTCTTCTAAACTTGGAATTTGTTAATTAACTTCAAATTCATTAGTAACCCAGTCTATCCTTTGGAGGTTGTTCAGTTGTTCCTCTGACATGAATGTATGTCTCTGTCTCCCACTGAGCTCATACCTGCACCTCAGAGGAGTAGCCTCGCAGTTGGCAGGTGCAGCCCTTCTTAAGGCCTCTGCACACCTCTTTTGCTTCTTGTCTGGACTGTGAGTGTTGTCATTCTGGGGCCACAGACTGCTGCCCTGGGCTGGGGTCAAAGTCTAACAGGTCAGATATAGGAGCTAAAAGATCCCACCAGTTTGCACCAGTTCAGGCTTCTCTCTGCCCCAGACCGGCTCTCCTCCACCAGCATATTTCAGACTTGGCAGCTTATTTTGTTTGACTCCTCTCAAATTTTAACAGAGAGCTTCCTCATTTGGAGGTCTTTGGTGGGGACAGGGCTCTCAGTAATAGCCCTCATTCACAATATTAACAGATACAAAGTGTGGGCATTATTATAAACCCAGGGAGAGGCGTGTGTTGCTCTTTAACCTAGTGGCATTGCTTGAGAATATTCCTGATGGGGCTAAAGACAGTGCATCACTACACAGGGTCTTGGAAGATGTTAGGTGGGATATTTAGCAGTGGCAGAGATCAGTACTGGAAAGGTGTATTACTCCAGTGATGAATATAAGGAAACCAATTAGCTGAATGATCATACAACACCTTATCCTCAAGTACCACCAGGCGCTGCAGCAATGCTCTGAGTCTGGTGCTTGTTTTTAGAGATGAGAAATAGATTCTGCCAAAGCACAACCAGCATGATAGATGTTGCCCTTTGAATTCTCTTTTTTACTTTTTCATTTTCTGTGCAGAGCTGTGAGCCATGATAACATAGTGTCAATTATAAATACAGTGAAGTATCAGCAGAAGAAGCCTCTAATCACCCTTGAATTTTGACTAGGTCCAGAAGTTTCAGATAAGACTAAACACTTTTCCTTTGAGATTATCCCCTTGATAACCAGATCAAGGAGGTTTCCTAGAAAAACAGGAACTTCAGAGTCCTTATTTGAATGCAGTATTTTATGGGTTTTTTAAAGATTCATAAATACTACTATAATTCCCCTGCTACTCAAATATTTTTATTCTATACCTCTTAGGAGCATATAAAAAGCACAGAATCCACTAAAATTGGTTAACCAAATGTGATTAGATCAAAACTTGTTTTCACATGAAGAAAGTACTGAGGATTTCCTCTTCCCTTCCTCTGTGAAACAAGAGTTCAAAGAAACTGTACTTTCAGACACTATATATAATTAGGTTTGATTGAAAAAAAGAAAAGAACTTTTTCTTCTTAATTAATATAAGACTTCCTTGAGGAAATTTCAAATGCACTAAAGAGTGATTTTCTTTTCATTTGAAAAAGCTTCTAATTTAAAAGTTAAAAGGCCTTTGAGGCCAATAGTTGCAATGGGAGCACAGCTGAACTTTTCTGGGGGAGAAAACTTAGCAGAAACATATTAGCAAAGAAGTGTAGTTCAGTGGGTAAGAAGCTATCTTTGGACTCACAGAATAGTGAAGTTTCTTTAGGGAGCTCCAAATTAATGAGAAGCAGTTTTCAGAAAATAAGAGTGTTTGTGGGTATAGCTTCAAGCAAAATCTTTTGACATTTTGAAATGATATTTTTGAGTTGAAAAATTAGCTAAAATCATAAAACAAGGTATATAGCATTTAATTTGGCTTAAAAGAAAGATTTTCAGTAGCCAGAAATGTGTGGGTCAGCAAAAGATGTGCTCTCTCTCAACACATATAGTGCACAGCCATCTGCATCCCTGAAAGCCTTTAACAATTATTTTTGCTATCAGTATAGATTGAAATATGTGTTCAGTTTTCCAACTAAAACATCTCATGTTTACATAACTTGGTTTTTTTCAAAGCTTGGGATTTAGTTTCTGGCTCTGCAACAGAATTCCTGGATATAACCTTGTGGACTTGGATGCAGGTTTATAAGAGGAATCACAAGAAATTTATATCAGATTTAGGCAAGGAAGTTTTAAATCTGATCAACTCTAACTTCAGTGGTGCTAAGACTCCAGGAGCGCCTTAGTTTTCAAGTAGTGTTTGCATAGGTGCTTAATGAGGTGCTCCACTATCGGTTAGTCTGGAGGTCTGGCTTCTCTCTAAATGCAGAATTGCCTCGGGATCTGTCTCTCAGCTCTCTAGCCAGTTGGATTTGCTCTGGAAGCCGTTTTTAATGCATGCTTGCAGACACTTCAGACAAAATGTAGTGCAGCTCCTGTTTGCCTTGAAAACACAGACGAGGTTTTCCTGTGAGAGGTAGCCTCCCTTTCCACTGAAGTGTGGGTGTTCTGAGTCCCAAGGAACAGAGGGTCAGTGGGGTGCCTCTCTGTTCTCTGTCCAGAGACATGTTGCTTGGAACAGGCTTCTGTTCACAGGAAGGTTTCACAGAGAATTCTTTTGAGATTGATTATAGTGATACAAAGAAGGAAGAAAATTAAGGCCTTGATTATATCAAGAGATTGTTCCCATTCCACAGATATGAAGTGACATGCTTTGAGTTTCAAATCTAGTTCTTTTCAGACTACAATGGAGGACTCATGGTCAGGATTTTTTTTTTTTTTTTTTTTTTTTTTTTTTTTGCCAAGGATGTGAGAGATCCAGGCTCAATTGTTTCTCTTAAAGGGCTCCCAACCACATTAAACTTCCATCTCCTTGGAAAATCCTAAAATCCCAGACTATGTTCTGGCAGGAGACTACTGTAAAACATTCACTGAACTTACTAAAGAGTGGCTAAAATTCTTAGTATACGTTGTCATTCAGAGTCTCCAGTAGTATTTGTATTTTTCAAATTGTATTCTTCCAGAATATGGCTTAATTTTACAATAATTTCATTATTTATTATCTTTTAGATTTATTTCCTATATTTTCCTGTTAATACGGAATATGTAGCAGTACACCATCCCAGGAAAATAAAAAGTAGAAAGTAAAGAAAGGGTAATACAAAAAATGAGTAGTCACTGTTATTAAAAGTTCAATGATTGCCATGAAAGAATATATAGCTATTTCATACATGAAAGGTAAGAAGATTCTGAAATAATCGTGGTAAGAATCCTTATAGCCATTTTGACATTTTTAGGTGATAAGTATATGAATGGAACAGCCATATTTGTGTGAAGGGTTCTGTCTCCAGTACTTGAGGAAATCTTTATACTTTCATTTAAAGAGACTTGCAAATACCCCTATCACTACTGACTGTGGAACATAAGTCTCATGCATGAGCCAGTTTATTTCCTGTTGAGTAGGATGAGTTGTTCTCCATTAAAATTTCTGTTCTAACCTCAGCTTTTACCAGGGAACATAAAAATGTATGTTTTGGTGGGTATAAATATTTTTATATGTTGGTACTAGGAAACTGTGGGACAAAACTCAGATACAATCTGACATGAATATAAATTGTTAACTCTTCAATATATAAGTATGTTTAGGACAAAAACAAACAAACAAACAAACACAACAACCAAAACAACACCGAACAAAAAATGAGGCCAAAAAGATTTGCCAGAATCAAGAAGATCAGCAAAGGAAGACTTTTCCCTTATAACGTACCTGAAGCCTTTCTTCTAAGTCAGCATTTCTTAGACAATTACTGCACAGATAATTTCACTCATCCAGATATCCATCCCTAGGTGTCTGCCTGGGTATTCTAATCAAGAAAGATGCATTTTTCTTTCAAATTATTTTCCAATTCAAGGTAGTTCTTGTATCATTGTGGAGGCACATCTTCACTTAGATTCTGGACTCACAGGGTTTGTGTGGCTTCTAGATCATCATTCTCAGCCAGATGAAAATTCATATTGGTTTCTCACCACAGGTGCCTAATGCTGCAAATTATACTTTTGCCATGTGCAGCTGGCTGTTCATGCTTCAAGCAGGAAGATCTGAGAGCTACTGAATTCTGAATTCTTGTAAACATCAGAACATTCCTCAGTGGCCTCCAGAAGAGGAAGGCAGCAGAGTCCTCACAGTGTTGTTAAAGCTTTGTGTCTTGTCTACTGGGCAGGTAATCAAGTCCAATCTTTCACATTCATGCTCACCTGGTAGGTAATTACTAGGAGGCAAATACCCCATTATTTAGCTAAATAATAAGCAAGACACATACTCTTAGACAAGTTAGCCCTATCAAAACATTTACTTAAATTAATTTGCTTAAATTAAAATTTTTAAATTAAACGGGATCAAAACAGGCTAGATAACCTAGAAAGAGAGTAATTTTTTCTTAAGTCTTTTGTTTAAGAAGAATTTCGAAGAAGAGGGAGGCTGAGGCACAGTAATGTGAAGACCTAGGAACTAGTGAACTCGATATGAACCGGAAAGAAGAGACCCCACCTGTACACAACTTACAGGAGGCAACCCTTTATTGCAGGAAGATTTAACATGAAGATTAAACACGACTGGAAGACAAAACTTCTCACTCAGAAGTGTTCCTGCTGGGAAACATGATGATGTGGAAAATGTTTATATGGAATTTTATGTCTTTTATGTGTGTTCTGGGGAAAGAGAGATACTCTCCCTCTGCAGGGCTGCCCATAAAGCATGCTTCACCTGTGTAGTGATCGCTTAAAATTAAAACAAAATGCCTCATCAGTTAGGATAACACCATACCACATTGTCAGTGACTAAATTCCTGTTGTTAGGTCTCAGTTTGAAGTACATTATATTTTAATTACATTCAGTGTATGATCTAGGTTTAGTAGGGCAAAAAACCCATAAAATCCTAGGACAAAGCTATTTAAACAGAATAATCTCTGAAGCTAATTATGCATAATAGCCAGCAAGGGGAGATGATTTTCCATTTCTTAATATTAATATATTAATACATATTATTATTATATGTATAAGGCATATTAATATATCTTCTGGCATGATTTTTCTATTTAAAGTATAAAATATTTGAAACAGTGAGCTTTAGAAGAGTCTACATTACTAAAGCAGACATAATAATTAACATTTATATTATGCTTCATAATGCACTAAAAATTTATAGTAATTTTACTCTGTAATATATATTTATTAAAATGTTCAAGCACACACACGTTTTTGCCAACATTATCTTTCCTAATATTACTTGTTAGCTCTACTAGCTAACAGTACCGAAATGAGACACTAACAGCTCTTTTATATCCTTTTTTTTTCATCAAACTGTTCACTGTTTTCAAAAGATTTAGGGCTTGTCAGGACTTCTTACATGGTGAATTCTACTTTAACTTGTTTGTAGTGGGGAAAAAGTAACGTATTGTAAATAACTGAAAAAAAGAGAAATATTAGAAGATGAGAAAATCTTTATCAATCTTTCCTTCACTTCTTTTCCCTTTTTTAGTATTTTCTGAAAGTTTTATTATTTAAATACCATAAACATTTTTGAAATTCAGGTTTGAAATATTGTTTGATTGTTTAGTGATTTTTAGTTGATGCATGGGACTTGGGGAGGTTGTTGAATCACTTACTAAAACTTGGCTGCAAAAATGGCTGGATAATGTATTTGTATTTTCAAAGTGAAAACTTTTGGGCGTTCATTTCAAAGTAATGTCTTGAGACTAAATGTAGTTTTGTTTTATTTTTAACTACAGGCATGTGAAAACAGTGTGTCCAAAGTGCTGTCTTTATATAAAAATTATTTCCTTCCACTGGCAAATCTGGATCACAATCAAAATTCGTAATTCAATTCAGAACACTTCTGTCAGGAGTAATCTAAGTTTACTGTCACCAGCCAGATTTCAGCATGCTTCCAAGATCTGGCACGTTCAGAACTGTTTGTGGGGAAGCTGTGAAAGATAAAAGGAGAGTAAGTCCATGTAGCCAACTGATCATTTGTTGAAATTATGAAGGAATTTTTGACCTCAAGCTACACAGTGGAATTAATTCAGACATGTGCCCTTTATTCTGCAAAATAGAGTCTTTCATACATACGTATATATATATGAAAAGATATATTCACTTTCAGAGGCTTAGTTTGTGGAAGCAGATTCCAGATTTCTTGAGTAGATGGTCCAAATTCTGACTGCATTTTCTTCAAAGTAAAATCAACAAGACGTCCCCTTATCTCACCAGAATGATTCTGAAAATGTCTAAACATTGTAAAAGCTCTGCTTTCCTGTGCTTTATTCTCTTTGAAACAAACAATTTTGCTAATTTTTTTTGATAAATGAGGAAAAGTAACATATTCTCAGATAACATTTCCATCCAGAAACTTCATATATTGAATGACTGGCCTTGTGTCACTGCCATTACCAATCAAAGATGTTAATATAAAATTTTTAACTTCGATCAAAAAAACCCCAAACACAAACGGGCTCTAGGATTGACATCCTCTGGAACAAGACACTTTCTGAGTGAAATAAGGATTGAAGGAGGTTACTGGGGCAGATCTTTTTGCATTTTTATTTCCCAGTCAGTCATCAGCTTGCAGGAAAATCTTTTTGTTCTGACTAATGTTAGTTCTTACTCTGCATATTCTATTCATGTCTGCAGTATATTTTTTTCTTTAGAGAGGCTATTTGTTTTGCATTTTAGCTATCAGACAGGAGGAAAGATATAGCTGTGAGATTTATGATACTTATCTTAGGCCATATTATTAATTATACGGATTTTTAGTTTTTTATTTTTGCTTGTCCTAAGAAGTGGTATCCCTTGTATCTTAAGCTGCATTGCATTAATATCCAAAGTCTGAACTGAACTATCAGTTGTCTTTTGCACGACATTCTGCAAAGTAGATAGGAAAAAACCCACAAGTTCTTCCCTTCTTACAGCTGACAGTTAAGGAAAATATTCTCCCCCAGGACAGCACTTGTAAATATGATTAAATTTAAAGCACATGCTTAAGGTCTGCTGAGAACATGAGGAGGCAATCTACTTAAGACAAATTCCTCTTCAGAAATTCGGTCTTAGACGGGTAAATGCTTGTCAATTATCTGTGAAATATTACTGAAAGCCACTTCTTTGGGAAATGATGAATATTTATTTAAAGGCTTTGTGAGTGTTGGTTGGTGACACTATTTTCAATTTCACTACACATACTTTTTCTAGAAGCTGTTGAATATAGTTTCAATTATTAAAAAGTCTTTCAAGCAAAATAAAACAACCCAAAACCCTAAGATAATGTATTAACTCAAAGGTTGCTTAATAGTATTATTTTATATTAACATGTATTCATGGGTACCCAAACATCTAAATTTAATTTTTTTGGTGTTAATTTCTCAGTTTCACATACAATGAATAGAAATGCAATTCTGGCCTATGTTAGTGAGAAAAAAAAAGAAAAAGACCTGCCATCATTAACTATCCTTTTGTAACATATGAACAAGCGGCATCAGCTCTCTTACCTTTCTAATTGGTTTGGTTACCTGTCAGGTTCAGTAGACAAAATGTACCTGTCCAGTTGTGATTAAATTAATTTAATATATAATGACCTATTTGTACCAGAACTGAACACTTTTAGATTTCAATTCTCTTCGCCTCAGTTGCTTAACCGTAATGCAGACTAACTCTTCTGACAGTCATGCTCAATATACTTCTTAAGAGAAAAACAGCTATGAGTATTTTGATTTTAGGTTGGGATGACAAAATCCAATTCCTGAAAAAAGCAAACAGCAATTGGTTGCTAGTAGATTTTTTCTAAAGACTGCTAGTAGAATTTTTCTCATCTTTGAATTATTTAGCAGATCTCTCAATGATCGCAGCAGGGTTTTTCTCTCTCATTTTTCCTGGGAGCATTGATTATGTGTAGCACGGTCTGACCACTGTTGAGAATAATTTTCTTGAAATGAATCTTGGTTTCATAATATCAGCCAGTCCTTCTCAATGAGTTGCTTTGCCTACAGTTTTTCATCTTGCTTTCAAGGCATATTAACAATTTGTAAAAGGCTAACACAAAAATGGCATCATCATGGTATCAGTCAATAGTAATTATAGAACAGTACAAAAAAGAAAGTTTTCTTGTCTAACTTATAGAATTTAGTTTTCTATATTTTGGAAATGTGGTTATTTATGAATAAAAATATAGATCAGTTTCACAAGAAATTAATTAAAACTACACAGAAAAACCTTTGTGTTCACTAAGAGAGTATTGCATTAAAATGACTGTTATGGAGTCCTTTGAAATATATTCTCAAATGTCTGGGCTGTTTTTTTTTTTTAGAAATAGATAAGAATTTACAGATGAAACAGAAGGGAAGATGTGAGCCCAAATAACAAAGTGCCTGTTCATCAGAATAAAAGCAAATTTGCTGAAGCATTTATGAGAGTCAGGATAATCCACGTTACCTTTCTTTCACAAAATGACAGGAGAAATTCATATTGCTCTTTTAAAGATTAATAAATCCCAGTGAAATTCTGACTTCAGTTCTGGATTGTTTATCTCAGTTTATGACTATAGACAGAGCACATATGCCTAAATTCAGTTTTTCCTTTAAATGACGAATTTCAGCTAAAATTGTGAACAACAGTTTGTAAGTCTTTTCAGTGAAATATTTGTCTTTTGGTGAAAAAAGAAAACCGTATACCTTTCATCTCAATATATTAAGCAGCAATTTTTATAAAACGATAGGATGCTCTGACACTTTTTAAAAAAAAAATGTATATAAATCAACAGGATCTCACTCCTTAACAATTCAGTTCTGTCGGGGTATGAGAGCAGGCACTTTGACATGATGAAGATGCTGACTTCCCTAAGGTCCTTCTGATCTTCTCTGCCCTCTAAAAGTGCTGCATGAGAAAACCCACCTTCAATTAATCAATGAGGAGATTGATTTGTTCCCACTCCTCCCCATACATGAAATGATCTTTTCAGAAAGTGGTAATTTAATAACTGGATTAATTTCATCCTTGCCTCCCTGAAGAAGGGTGGCAAAATACCACTGCTATAAGGCAAAACAGAAATTGTTAAGAAATAAAACTAGAACAGTGTAGTACAAAGTATTAATGAGCAAAAATTTAGAGTGCCAGTGCATCCTTTGTAAAGCTGGGGTCTAATTAATTCCTTGAAATCTCGCCCAAGTCAACAGATACTGAAAATACATTTCAAAGATACACTAGCAATGAAAAAGCCTCACCATATCTCATTTTCTCTCTTAACTTATCCATAGTCATACTGCCAGAGAAATGTATGAAATTGTATTGTATGATGATGCTGTGACAAAAAACCCATAACATCTCCCTGCCCTTTTATTATTTTTTTTAATATTAAAAAAAAAGTCTGTTATACTTCCTGTCTGTGTAATTTTGAACTCCCAAATTGTTATTCCTCTGGGGTGAGTCTTGTTGCTTGTGGAAGAAATTCATGTGCTGGCTTGCATTACAAAGGGTTATACGGAGTGGCTCCCTCCCTGCTGTTTCCATGCACACAACCACTCTGGCTGTTAAAAATTTCTCTGATCATGGATCAAAGTGGAATGGTTTAGTGAGGTCACTTCATGGTCTGTGTCTGCAGAGGAGAGGGAGGTGTGTCTCTCCCCTCTCATGGGATGTTCAGTTGCACACAGACAGGACAGGCTAACCAGGAAAGGCTTCTAGAAATTGATGTTTTGTTTCTGAATTACAAGACAAGGAATAGGAAAAGGAAAGGAAAGGGAAGGAAAAATAGAGTGAAATAGAAATTGGGAAGTTGCCCGGTGTCCTTTTCAGAGTTCTCTCTGACATGCATGTATCATACTTGGTTCTGAAGTCAACCTATCTCTACATTAAAAGAAAAAATCTTCACTTAAAAAATTGGTTACTTTTTGTTTTTTAATCTAAAATATCTTATACTGGAGCGAATATTTTTCCTTAAATTAGAACAAAGTTCATAATAAAATTGTAATGAATTACATTTAACTTCTTATCTAAGGTTGGCTTATTTGAAATTACAGTAAGCTGACAGAAGTCACAGGCCCTTCTGCTATATTGTATTATAGGAAAACCCAAATAATGCTTTAACTACAGAGTTAGTGAATATAGGCCTTAGAAGAAGACTTGGAACACAATTTCTGGCTCTTTGTTTCATTCCTGCTGCATGCAGAATGTGATATTTAAGAGTATTAGTTGGTCATGTAATAAAAACAGGGACAAAATTTTGACTTTCCATGCTTGAATCATAAAATATCCTTTTTTTCCCTGCAAATATGGTGATTTTGGCTTGGGCCTACCTTTGCCATTTTTTTTTTCCTGAGACAGAATACCACAAGTAGTGGACTGCTTGGCAAGCAGTTAATGAGTTGAAGTAGGAAACTGGAAAGAAGGGCAGCAGAGGAGTTGAATATTTGAATGTATATATAATCCTAGAGGGGGTGGGTATCCTTAGTCACAGACATGATAGCACAAGCAGAGCTGAAAATCATGACCAAGACAGAAAATCTGAGAAAAAAATCCCAAGTAGGTTTTTAATAGTTTTAAACTCTGTTTGGGTAATTAGAAGCTTGTGTTCTTTCTTCATAAATAAATGTCCTTCTCTTAAAGACTATCTTGTATTGTTCATTTCCCCTCATATAAATGACCCCAAGTTTTGGCTAACTGCTTAAATCAAAGTGTTTACAAGACTATAGACATAATCTGGAAAAATTAGACTGCATTGTTATCTAATTTCTTGATGTTGTTATAGAGTAGAAGAATGTTTATTTTAGAGACAGGATGTCTCAGGCAGGGAAAGCTTGCTACAGAATTGCAACTCAGTAGTAAGCACTTGGAGTTAGCAAGGAAGACATAATCATTATTGCAATTTTAAATCATGTTAAACAAAAGCATTAGTAATTACAGTTTTATTTGTGGGAATGCAGACATATAGTTATGAAAAAATGAGAGAGATTGTGTGATTCACAATGGATGACACTGAAATCATAATATATGTAGAAAGAAAATGGTTGCTACACCTCACTGTCATTGCAGCTATTCTGTACCAAGCCAGAACTAAAGATAGAGGTAAATATAGCATCTGTCCAAATGTGCACAGCTGTAAAGAGCTATCAAAACCCAGCTGCAGCTTAGAGGTTCTCTCCAAAATCTTTCAGGAAGCAATTGCTAAAGCCTATATTGACATCTCATCTAGTTCAGGTGTGGTTTATCCCTGAAGTCTCCTATGCAGATTTGGTCTTCTCTCTTAGATCAAAAAATATCTGACAATGGGGAGACCTTACTGATATTTGAAACCAAGAGGCTTAATATTTTCTAAATATATCTAATTTACAATTTTTCCACTTGATACCTCACTTGACATCTAGATGCCAACAAAAATTTTAATGGTCATTTAAATAGTCACCTTTCCTCTGTCATTTTCAGTACGGACATTAGAAGTCAAAAATATGGATATATGAACAGGATCCTGAGTGGTCCAAATGGGGGTTTGGATTATAATCCATTCTAGATTATGAGGTGCAGGGAAATTGCTGAATCAAATTCTGAATTTTTAAGCACTTAAGTGTGAAGCTTTTCATATCCAGGACATTGTTTTTAACAGCTGCATATTTCCTAATTCTAGCATACAGTAGCTTCCTTCCCTATCTTCTCTTCCCTAAGTGACATTCTCCTCTTATCTCTAGGCACCAGACAACTTTTTGTGTCACCCCCTCTCTTTAAATAATGCAACCAGGGAGAAAGCTGTTCCCAACTGTGCTTTTCTCCACTACTTTTATCTCCTCACTGTTTTAGACTTGAAGAGTGTTTTTGTGTCCCAGAAAGTGTCTGTCTTTTCTTCATTGTGACAATCTAGTATCACTTCTCCTTAAAAATGCTCATCTTGCTTGTGTGTGTATAGGTAGAGTCCAATACTTAAAAGAAAATCCAGTTTAGGATACTATATCACATTTGTCAAAAAGCTTTGGGGGTTTTCCTCACCTGTCCTGAGTTGCTAATTTCTCATCTCACTATGTTTCTCCACTGTAGGAGTTAAGTACAGGGTTACTTATCATGTTTCAGTCTGTGTTGATTCTAACACGCACTAAAATATTGGAATCCTGCAAACTTTTTCTTTTTAGCAGTATTCTGTGGAAACAAACAAACAAACAAATGAACAAACAGAAAGAGAAAGAATACACCCCCCCCAAAAAAACACCAAAGACCTCCTATGAGCTACATAGAAGGACTAGTTTACAAGATGAATAAACATTCTTAGAAAAAAAACCCTGCTCATAATATTAGCTAATAGTTTAATAACTCTGGCACATTGCTCATGGTGTACCAGAAGCTGGTGATAGAAAAGGCATTTTTCTCTGTCTGATCTCATCACTGAATTAGTGGTAGTGCTGGTGATATTTATGATTTTCCCAGCTATTACTTATTGCAGAGTATCAGCAAAACAATGTATTGATACCATTATTGCTGTAGCCAGAGAACTTCTGATTCTTTCACATTGGTGCAGGTTTTAACAACAGAGAAGCAATGACACGACTGCAGACTTATATGTAACCCAGGAGACTACCTGGAGCCAGCATTTTATTTACTTCTACTGTTACTCTACGTTTTAATATAATAATCAGATTCAGCCCTAATTCAGACATCCTGATAGACAGGGGAGTGGCTGAAATCAAAACCAGAAACGTGTCCTCTGCACCCTTGTAGTTAATCCAGTCAGTGTTTGGATTTTTAAGAGCTTTAAAACTAAGTTGTTAATAACCCTTCTGGCCTGAAAATGTCATTTAAATCATTGTAAGGAGAACAGAACCGCTCTCCAAACCTCAAATATTACGAATCTGTTCTTTTAATGTGCTGTCTCTTGTGTCTGTCAGTTTGTTTGTTTTTACAAATTCTTAATGATACAGTACACTGAAAAAAACCAAAATTGGACAGGTTTTAGTGAGTGAGACCATTAATAAAATCCCTTTATAGGAAGCAACAGTTTATAAGAAGGAGCTGAACTCATTCAAGTCAAGCAGGAAACTGGCACTGTCCTTTTGATTCTCAGTGGGATAGTTTTTCTCACTGGAGAAAGATCTAAACCAGAGCTCCAGCCCTTGCTTTCTTCAGTCTGTGGAACTAGTGAGTGTAAAATCACATCGTGGTACAGACTTGTGTGCTTTATGCAGAGAATTTTGTAAATACAGAGCAAAATTTACAGTTACTTAAAGCTAATAAATGTGTTTGCAAACTTTGTTAAGAAATATCTTGTGCTAGTCTGAGCACAGTAAAAATTATATAAAGAGCAGGAGAAGTCATTGTTTTTAAAACAGTGGATGATATGCATTTTAACTTTAAAAACATTAACTTTATGAAAAGATAGGAAAGATAAAGTTCTGTTGAGCTGTCTAAAAGTATGTTGGGGTTTGTTTTCTGTAATTCAACATCTTAGAAAAAGAAAAATTAATTGGTAAAGTGCTAGAGCAAATTCAATTTTTATATAGTAATTGGTGCATCTGTATCACAAAAAAACCCAGAAACAAAACCAAACAATTTTCCCTGGAATCACTGTAATGTTTTCAATATCCTTTCTTAAGGATCTAACATAAATATATACCCTTTCTATAAAAAAATAATTGGTCAAAATATCTTAGAGAGTTTTCCTAGACAGACATGTTAAAATAAAGTCCTTTTTTTGACTTGGAATCTTTCTCAGTAGAAACCAGAAGTTTATTTCCTTTTCAGACATCTGAATATGAGAATGCTTTACAGCTTCTGACAAACCAGGGAGGAAAACAAACACAATAGCTGTGGGCATATTCTCTTTCCCTGACATGAAATGCTGTCTAAAAGAATTTGGGGATTTTTTTTACACAGGGCTAGGATTTCCAGATGTATACTTACCACACAATTGTTCTAACCCTGATGTCACACCTGAAGATCTCAGATGTCTGCATAGATCATACATCTATCAACTTACTGGTATAAGGCAAGCTTACAGTGGGAAACAACTTTTATATGTCCCAAAAACATTGAATTTATTGCATAAGAAGAGATCGTCAAAGCACAGTAGGTCCAAAACTTCCCCAGTATAGGACATAACACTTAGTTGGGATGTGTGTCCTTCAGTGAGCTTTTTTAAGCTGAAGTGGGCTTTCACATTTTTGTGGGTTTGTCTTATTCCATTCGGCTACCAAGATTGTGTTAAAAAAACAGAAAAATTAGACAAATCAGGATGTGTTTCAGTTTTATTATGTACTGAAGGTTCTTAGAGGTCTTCAGTAACTTCCTGAGGTTTGAATACCTTTCCTTAAGGCTTCTGAGTCCAAAGACTATGCAGAGAAACAACAAAGCCTCTGTGTCTTTGCCATAGGATCCTCCAGGAATCTGTTTCAGTTTCCAACACTCCTACCTTCTAATTTTAGAAAAAATAAAAATAATAACAAAAACCAATGAAACAAACAAAACCCAAACAAAACCCAAATAAAAACAAACAACCAAACCAAACCAAACCAAACAAAAAACACCAACAAAAAACCCCACACCAACCAACCAACCAACCAACCAACCAACCAACCAACCAACCAAAACCAACAACCCCCCCCC
>WEKY01051514.1:31076-47198 GCA_013390045.1 Picathartes gymnocephalus
ACTGCCACCTCCCCCAAAAACCCCAAAACAAACAAACAAAAAAAGAAACAGAAAAACCCTGGCTGGCATGGTCCATCCTTTCTCATCCTATCAGTTCCCATTTTCGCCTAATTTTTGCTCTATCTAATTTTATTCCTTTGATTTGTAGTTCCACTCCAGCCTTTAAAAATCATCTTTGGATGGTTTAAAAATATTTCTGGGCTCATTCCACTATTTTTGAAGTTTTCATATCCAGATAAAATAACAGAATGTGCTATAGTAATGAAAAAGCACCATTACATTCTCTTTCCAAAATGGAGCCCATTTAGAGTAGATTTTAATCCCCAATTTTACAGTACGATGCCAACATTTTCTAAACCTTAAAAAAGCTCAAGCAGAGCTTGAGGTTTAAGGTTTGTTCTTACCTGTTCTGGACCATCCCTCCCATTTCCTTTTGGTATCCATCAAGCATTAGAAACAAAACAGAGAATCCATGAAAAACCAATAGCCTACGGTGCATTCCTGAATGCTCCTTAACTGTTTCTATTTCTTATGACTAGGTACTATTTTGACCTACTCAAAGTTCTTGCTTTAGTGCAAGGCCAGGATATTTTATTATCTGGGTTACAAATTCACCAGGAGAACAAACTGGAAGACAATAAATCTAGACTTCCTACATTTTGCTTTTGTATGTTCAATTATTAAAAAAGAAATCAATTTGTTTTTGAAAGTCTGTTTCCACATCTGACTACAGCAACTCCCGTTGAAAACATAAACTGTTGCTATTACTCAGGAAGAGCAAGTGACCTGGTAAGTCTCTGTGGCTGTCACAATATTTCATACACCTTTCCTTTTTCCATTTTAGTCCATAAGTGATAGAGTTACACAGGAAGATTCTCTCAGGAGAACCCAGGCTTGTACCCAGGGTCTCCTTTGGCTCATCCCAGGAGTGGACTTACACTGCACAAAAAGGAGGTGGGTTATATGATGAGACTTTTTTGTCTGAATAAACGTTTTTTAGCAACTGACTGAAATTATGAGCCCATTGACAGGTTTGTGCAATTTCATCTATCCTCTTGTCTGGAAATGCTTATTGCCTGATTACAAAATAAATTTTTCATTCTGAAAAATGCAGGGGTATGTCCTGACATCCCTGAGCCTGTAGATTACTCTCTTGGTAAGGCAGGGATATAGGACAGATGAAGATCAGGTACCTGTTTCTTATTTTCCAATGACAATTGCCATAAACATGATGTTCATTTTAGAATTTTTGGAAGATAATATTTTAAACCATGTATTTTAGTATGTTTCTTAGTCATCTGAAAGCTTAAAATGTAGTAACCTGAAATCTTTATATAATCTTGGTTAAAATTCACCAACCATGCAATTTTAAGCCTGGTGGGGCCAGGTAACTGAACAACGGTGAAGCAGAAATTATTCAGCAAAGAGAATTTTCTGATTCTGACTTCATGAATGTTTTGTTTATCATACTGAAGACCGGGGGAAAAAATTATATTTACAAATTAGGAAACATAATTAAAAAATATTCATTTAACATCTGCTCTGCTAATCATCCAAACACCAAGTCTCTAAAGTGTCCTGTCTGAATGCATTATGCCATGTATGGGCCTCTCCTGGTTTCCATAACTTGAGCAATTTGCCTCCACCATTAGGCACTGGTAGGTTGTTTCTACGAACTGAAATGCATTTTGACTAATTATGTCAGAATAAAACTTTGTATGGAATTACACATTTCAGTCAAAATGGACAGGATATTTCTGGGATATACAATTAGGCCAAAGGAAACAGAAACAGTACAAGAATCACTACACCTGGAGTGTTTTAAATGCAGCAGTGATTTTTAGTAGTAGGAATAAATACATCAAAAACTCAAATGGGAATCCACTTTTAACTAATAATAGTAGAATGGTCTGTTGCAGGACACTTTCTTCTAAGTGCTTTATTAGTACCAGTTAAAATCTGCTTTGGCTATCAAGACTATCAATTTGATGTAATTAAGAAATGAAAATGCCATTTTTGTATTTCATCTAGGTCTTATTTCAGATTGTGGATTCTTTCCTTCTTCTCCCTTCCTCTGATTCAGTCATCTAACATTTTGGTTTAAGCTAAAATCTCAACTTTTACAGACATAAGGGAAAAAAAAGGTTGGTTACACCATAGATTTCCATCAATATTCCCATGATAGCAGACAGGCAAAAGCAGAGACTACACTTAAGATTTCACATGAGCAGAAATGAATACCGTACTTAACAAATTGAATAAAATATTCATCCATAGTAGAGGAATTGTGATGGAGTTATTTTGAAATCATATGGACTGTAGTCAATAGAAATGGAGACAAAATATGTCTAGTCAAATATTAATGAATTGAGAATTTCATATTACATTTAAAAAACAAAAGCATTTTTCCTGTAGAGGGCTTTTCCATTTTACCAGGGATTAGACTCTATGCTTCCCCCTGCACTACTACATAATGTATTCTACAATGCAGGTTTACATCTCCAGGAGGTTAATACCTCCTCTATAAGGTTTCTCAGGGTGGAAGGTCCTACTGCCTTGGCATTCTTATTGATGCTGACAGGCAGCTAAAGAGATATCAGATCAGTATTTGGGAAAATGACTATTTTATTTTTGGCATGGATTGCACTAAATCAAGCTGAGTGTTCAATAAACTGTGTAGAGTAAGTCTACTCTTCTTAGTGGCTTCATAGGAAATATGTAATCTCCTCTCTCAGCTAAAACACTCTGTGCTGAATGTAAAATATAGCATCTGATAGGGACAGAGAGCTAGTGCTCTGAAAAGTTTTGTGTGCCTGAAGGCAGGAGACAGGATAAAACAGGGTTGCTGATTAAGAATCACCGTGTGTAGCTTGGGCAAACGCGTCTCAAGAAAAAGCCTAGAGAGGGTGAATGCAGGTTCAAAAGTCCTCTGGAAAATGTTTTGATTCATCTGACATTCATATGAATGAGTTTTATATATTTTTGTCTTTATGCTTGGGACTATAAATGCCTTGATAGGATATTAATTTAGTATCATCTGTATTCAGAACTCAATGACAGCAAAATACCTTTATCAAGGAAAATAATCCAGCTTCTCCAAACTGCTTCTGATCCTGAATCTGAAAGCCATCATGCTGATAAAGAAGAAAGATAAAACTTTGGAGGAATCAGAGAAAATGCAGAAATGCATTAGCTGATCATTCTAAACTGGCCTGCAGTTCTTTATGAAATGTAAGCTTTTTACATAATATGGAATGAGCTCTGACCTGCACCAGCTAATATTGGCTTCTATATTTAGGGTTAGCTATGGTGCATTCATAGACATTGCATTCTGTAAATAGTGGCAAACAGGCACCAGGAGGGACAGCATTAATTGGATTAGCTCTGGTGTACAGCTTACCAAATCTGACCCTCAGACCCACAATCCCCAAGACCAATAAATATGTTGAGAGGATAAATTTGTAGAGAAAATTCTTTTGATAATCATATGTAATGGAACAGAAACATCCTAAGCTTCTTTTAGGATCAATATTTGTCTGTCCCAAGATCAGCCTTCTGATGTTTTAAAACCTTTAGATATACTTTTACCTAAAAATTGTCAACAGTACTTTACATCAGCACAGCAGCCGTGAGAAATTATAACCTACTTAAGGAATGTTATAAACAATATTTATATCTAAGAGTCTGCTATTTCATGTACCTTCTGGACAACTCTAAATATGAAAGAACATGTAATTTTTAAATGGTCTATAAAAATTTTTACTACAGTGATTTTGCTATGTTAATTCTCCTCCTTAATGACATAACTTTAATATTCATGTGCGCTCTTTCTTCATATTTAATGAATATACACAGTGTATTTTGAAAAAAAATCCAGCCACAGCAAGTCATAACACAGCTGAATTAATTTGGTTAGCTTGATTATCAAGGGTGTTTTTTTGGTGTACTACAGTGGTCAAGGGAGTCACCAGATTGCTACTGGGGGGTAATCTGGCATCTGTTGGAATATGACAAAGTGGTGGTTGTTCAAAATTCTTGCAAAAAGCTCCCTTTGCCCTCTTATTTTATCTATCTTTTTTTTTTCTTAATGAATATATTAATAGGAAAACCTTCCTAGCCTCAGTACTGCAAAATTAAATATAAAACACATGGCTGATGCATAGACAGGAAAAAATCTCCTCTTTTTAGTGGGTTAATCTGGACTGTTTTTAAAAGCTGAAAGAAAGACACTGAGGACCTATGATGGCAGCCCATGGGATCTCTGCAGCAGCCAGATGTTAAATCCTGTGCTATGAATAAATTCCCAGAGCAGCAGCTACCTAGCCTGGCCCTCTGGCTTGTGTGTTTTATCTTCTATTCTAGACTCCAGTACTCTCCTGGGCCTTTTAAGTACTTGCTGCATTTTATCCTTGAGGCTGCTGCTTGCAGGGGGCAACCTGAAGATCTAGATCAGACTTCAAACTCACTGAGTACTTCCAGGAAATCTGTGATGAAAAGTTCTAACAAGTTTTTCGTTGCTATCCTGTTTTTTTGCTACATATTATCTGCATTTATATAATTACAACAATCGTCCCAAATACAGAACCTGCATGAAAATGAGTTGGTGCTTAAAGTACAATTCTTTAGTAATGTAACATCACTGCAAATATAATCATCTTTTTCATTTCAAGCTGCATACGTCTGTCCCACCCAAAATACATCTTACTCGGTGTTTGCCAAGTGGAGGACCTAACAGAACCATCATTTAACAGTCTTTGAAAAACTCTTCAGTTGAACTGTGCTTCAATTAGACAGTGTTATTTCAATATTTAATTCTTAATTGTTCCCAGGACAAGCATGAGTTCATTCTTTAGGCCTCCATAGACTTTGATTTACAGGAACTAAAAATAGAAGGTAGAACATTACAAACCTTCTCTTTTTATTTTTAGAAAATAAAAATAGAAATAAAGAAGAGAGAATAAACTAGTAGGAATTAATTTTTATAGTTAAAATCTGATATAGTTTTTCTCAGATGTTACTCACAAGCCCATGCATAATTAAAGCCAAGGATACTCTGAGGTATGTGAAAGCAAAGACCTCAAATGTCTAAATTTCTTTTTGGTTGTAAGCCATTTTTCATCTTTGGAAATGCATTTGTGCCAAATATTTCAGAGAGCAGTTTATAGCCTATGCTATAAACACCTTCATATGCTATAAATCTAGGGTGGCCTTTTGCCACAGGAAAATGTTGAATAGTATACAAGAAACATTGCAATTTGGTGCTGTAAGCCCAGACTTCCTTTATTTCACCCAGGTGTCTCACATTTTCCCCTTTCCCCTTTTCTGTTTTTGTCAAATCACTTCAGCTTAGAGCTTGACATCTCAGGTATTGTGTGTGTGTTACAAAGGTATTTGAGCCTGAAGGTTATGTGTTCACGCATACACTTGGCTGTGCTTTTAGGCCACACTTTAGGTAAAAAACTTTTCTGAAATGTGATTATTTGTCATATAGAATTACACAAGTTTTCTTTTTCATTGTCAGGCTGGCCCTTTGTGCTGTAAGAAGCCATTCACACATTTCCTTGGGCAGAGCATGGTGTTGATCTGGAGCCCTCTACCTCTTCAAAAGTGATGTGATTGTTAAAAATCAGACAGTTCTTCCATACTAGAAGCAGGTCATACTATAGTCACAACCAAAGCCTGTGCAGGTGAGATGAATTTTCAGTTTACAGGCTTGAATTGTAGACTCATCAGCATCAATGTACTACTCTTCCTTTTAGTACTTCTACAGAATTGGATCTTAATTCCTGATTCCAACCTGAAACTCTTTTTTGGTTTAATTTATTTTCCTTTCATTTATTTATTTATTTATTTATTTATTTATTGTAATTATGCTCCTAACAGAATGTTAGATGAGTACTAAGTCAGAAGAACACCAGTGTTTAGTACATACCAGGAAAAAGCTGTGTAATCATATTAGCTGGTGAAAATGAGAATTCCTAGACATCAGCAATAAGAGGTGATGGGAATGTATGTATGAGAAATATATTTGGTGCCTCAAAGAGCAGAGAATCAGATCATATGTGGCCACCACAACAGTGAACTCCACCTCTGAATATTTCTGCTTTGTTTTGATTGTGCAATCTTGCTCTACTGCTGAAATAACTGAGAACTCAGTATCATACCAGGCATCACCTAAAGGTGAGAGAATACAGGCACAGGTGGACTACAGGCTATTGGTAAATTGGACAATACTTATGGGGACCATAAACATCTTATTTACCTTTGAAGACACAGACCAGTGTTAAAATGTTCCCTTCTGAATTCCCTTCTTTCCAAGCAAAATACCAAATCAGTCTTATCCAAAACAGAGTTTGGATAGCTTTCTATTACTATGGATAAATCAGAAGAAGTTTTTGTTTTTCTTTTTACTTTGAACTTGAGACCATGGGTCTGAATATAATCTTGTCAAAGTCTCTATTGACTTCAGAACTGAGAGAGCAGTTAGGGTCCTTTTACTAACCTGATCCCTAGGGAAAATAATTGTATATAGAAAATTAATAATTTTTTCCCATGTTTTTTAAAAAGCTCTGTAGGAATATCTTCTAATTCTAGAAATATACACAATTTTTTCTCTGAGACTGCTTTGACTTTTGCACAATTTTTAGCTTCCTGTCTATTTTAGTACTTTAGATGTGTTTGATTCAAGTGCCAAAACAGCTAATTAAGGCCTGACAGATGGCCCATAACTGACTACCTGCAATTCTGTTACAGTCAAAGGAAGTGACAGTAGCTCTTTAGACAGCACAAGGAGGGGAGCAAGAGAAGTCTTCTCCCTCCCAACTCCAGGTGGGTACTACAAATTCTGGAAAAATGTATTTTATTTTATGTATAGCATTTTATATACAAGGATTCACCTGTAAATTAAGTTGAAGCCATGTTCAATGTCAAAATGATAAAACAAACAATTCTAATCTCCTTGCAGGTTTTCAATTCTTTTTCCTTTCTTGTTTTTCTGCCTGGACAAGAGATTATTGTAAAGCAAGGAATTCTATTAATCCCTTCCAGTGACAGAAAATTAAAGCACAGAGGAGCTGAATAACTTATGCCATGACTGTGGACTTCATACCTCCCAACAGTAATCACCTAAATGTCCTCCATAGTTAATAGTCATCTTCAGAGGGCAGTTCATTCTATTTTAGGAAGGGATGAATCAGCTGCTACAAGTACCTTCTTTGTTTTGAGTACTGCGAGGTTTGGCACATAGCTCAGAGGAGCTGTGTCCTTTTGGATAGGGACGACAAGGTGACCTGGAATACATTTTAGTCTTCAACAGGCTTGGGAGTAGACTCTAGAAATGCTGGCAGTACCGTGTCTCTATGAGCCACTAAAATATTTTTCTATATAATACATAATATTTGATTTCATTTTCATGACCTCCACATATTCTTTGATTAATTTAAATTATTTGTTGATCTCTATTCTGGACATTTCAGAAGGCTGTTTTTTGTTGTAGCTGTAGGGTTTATCTAGTTTTAGTAGCTACAGAATTGAACTAACCATACAAAAATATAGGAAGAAGGAAGCCTTAAGAATTTATGAATCAGTACTATTCAAAATGTTCAGCTGTCCCTTCTAAAAAACAAAATGCTTGCTTCCTTTCTTATTAAAGCAACTTGTGACTGACTGAGGAATAATGGTGATGTAAATAGAACCATTTTTTTTTCATTTCTGCAGAACTAATTAATAACAAAGTATCTGAATGTCATATCACTAATATTATGAACTCATCTGTCCTTTGCATGACCTAACTGTATCTAAATAATGCTCTTAAAAGCACAGTAAAATTGTACGATTTTTGTAAGATTTTGTGTTCACGCTTCCAAATATAACACCAATATCTCCTACTTCATTGGTCATTTATTTAGTTCAGTTTCAGTCTATATACAGCTTATGTTCCAATTTTGGTTTTGATACAGTATTCATTAGAATGATGATGTTTTTTATGAGAGGTTTTTTATTGTTTGTTGGATAGACCATCTTTCTAAGCCAATTGATTGGATATACACATACATTTATTTTGACATTCTAAATTGTTTATTTTGACTTTTCTGCTCATAGAAAAATCCTGCTACTAAAATCTCTCTCCTATAGCACTAAATTTTTTTTTCATTAATATGGTATGTTTTATCCTCTTCTTTTACCTTCAGATTTCACAACCAATTCTTTCTAAAAGTAGTAGCAAAAGCTGCCTAGAATGGTCATGATAGCAGTGTGATATTTGTAAAGTTTAACAAAGCAAAATAGTTTAAAGATTGTTTCTTAACATTTCCCAGAAGCATATTTTGATATTGTGTACTTCAATTTTTTGTAAGTAGCTATTCTTACTACAAATTATATTTCCCTTATGTCATCCTTCCAGGTCTTTTAACAAGATATGTGTGAAAATATATTATTACATGAGTTTTTCCAGCACACCGTAGTCCCCATGTTTACATTCCATTCCTCCATGTCTTCTTTTTTATCCATTTTTTCACTCGGGTAAATAAACATGCCTTTTAAAATGCAAATATTGATATTTAAAATAATAGAGTCTTCTGTGTAAAAGAAATGTGAGGCTTGAAAGAAAACTGCAATTCACAACTTTGGAATCTCTAGGAGACTGTCGTTGATATAAGCCAGTTACATGGAGAAACAGTAATGGGAGCAGGAACGCAGCAAAGATATTCTGTTTATTTCCAGCTGTTGCTTTCTGGACTGATGGAGATAAGTATTACCTAGATTCAGCTGACTGTGTCTGTATTCAGTGTTATTCACCTCTGTGTTCATTCTCTAAGCATCATGCTCCTGTCATTTTAATTTAGTGAGTGAAGTGACTATCACAGGTAAAATTTGAAAGTCCTTTGGGATCTTTTTAGAGCAAGATTACCTTACACATGTAAATCAGTTTATTTTTGGTGTCTGCACCCTGATCAGTGCTTTAATGAGGTCACTTGTATGAAAATTTTACTTCATTTTTTCCAGTCTCCCGTCAAAATAAATTTTGAATTGTATGAAAAGACCTCAAGTCAGTAAGAGCTCTGAAGTGAATGTTTTCCTTAACATGAGAACAGCAGGAAAAAAAAAAAATCAGAGTTTCTGTCTCTAAACCTACATTTTTGGAGAACACAAAGCAATGAATTGAACACAGTGATTCTTGGAAGAATCAGGAAAAAATCTCAGGTCTATCTAGGAACTGAGACAGACATAAATTAAGGATCTGAGGGTCAGTCTTTCCCCTCCTGTCTGTGTCACTGCCATTTGGACCCTTTTGGTTTTGGTCTTGATGTGCTTCACATATTTTCAGTAGCTTCCTAATTGTGATAAATCCTGGATTGGGAGAGAATTCTCTTTTCCCAGTTAGTTTACCTGCCTCCTGGTCTTTGGAGGCTGCTAGTCCCACAGAGCCTGCTGGGCCTCCTTTTTGCACTGGTCCCTTGGCCACCTCTCACCCTTGCCTGGTCACTTGGCCCCAAGGGAGGAGCAGTCTCGGGGACATATAATGCAATGTACAGCACTCCAAGACAGGAGAAACTCTTGCCGGTAACTTCACAAGAAAACCCCTGGTTGCAAACATACAGTAGGCTGGGAGCTAAAGAGCAAGACACAAAATACCCTTCAATTTCTGGTAATTTCTTCTCAGGCCAGGTTCCAAAAATCGCTCTTTTTGGCAAACAAACAGGTATGCTAAATAATAATTTTTTGGTCAGGAGAAATTACTTTCTTTATATGATATTTAATATTAATCTTTTCATTATGTTGATGGTAGAGTGGCATAAGGATTGTACATTTTCTTTGACTTTATTATGATGGATATGTTATTAAGCCTCTATAAATGACGTAAACTTCCCAAACATATAAAGAAGTAGAGCTTAGAGGGTTTATTGCCAAAGACTCATATTGTGTCTAGACCAAAGAAAACCACAGTGAACAAAAATTAACCTGAGTGGAGTCCAATTTGCAGTAAACATAAATTGGGACAAATCACCATAGTTAAAAATACTGAAGGAAAAAGCATAAAGTGGAGTCTTCAATTACTTTTTCTGCAGTCTGCAGTTGAAGTTATTACAGCTGAAGTCCACTTTACAGTTGGAAAATGAAGCACAGCTGGTGATGGCTTTGGTGTGGATAAATACGGAATGCAAAAGACTGAAAGGGTAACGTGGGCTTATATTGCCTGCCAGAGGCAAGGAAGGAACTCCTTTGCTTCCCAGGATATGTAACTAAGCTCTGGATTTGTTTTAAGACACTAGACACTGAACACATTTAGCAATAATCTAAAATGAGAGACCCTGATAATCTCTTCATCATAATTATCTGTTGATTGGCTGATATATTTTAATTGTATGTTCAGGGTTAATACACCACTGAGGACTGTTTTCATACAGGCAGTTTTTGCATTTTTGCCTCATGGCATGATTGTAGATTTTAACTTTTCCTATAATCATATATTTTGTTACAGGAAGGATTGTGATAAATACGTAGGCATAAAACTGTTAGAACTGTTCAAGTTAAAGTTGGTGAGTGTTACTGTTTGTAAGACACTGTTTAATAGTTTGTATTTGAAACGTTTACAAGTTCGGGAATCCCTTTGTGTTCTCCCTATTGCCGCCCCTTCTACGATGGCGCTGGCACGGGGATCCCCAGAAAGTTCCACACAGTGTTTTTTGTTAAAGCCCAGACACATCCCTAGACGCGCGAGCCAACCACGAGCCAAAATTCGGAACTGACAAACCGCAAAGAGGATCGAAAAACGCACCAATAGCGCCTCACCGTGAACCCCATAAAAATCGAGATGAGAGCCGGCACGGGCCGTCTTCGACAGACCATTCCTGCGAGGAGAAGGAGACCCTGCTCCGAAGATCCGAGCGCTGGGAGAGCGCTGCTCCAGCCAGCGCTGCCCCAGCCACAGTGCTTCAGCCGTGTGCCCCAAGGACCCGCATCAGCAGAACAGCGCTCCTCCTCCCATGCGCCGCCCGGAGAAGCCGTGGTGGTGTGAGCCATGGGCCCCGCGGAGCCCAGATTGTCCTTTATAAATAAAATTGAGCTGAACCACTAAAAGAGCTGAAATCAAATCATTTTTGACAGGATGGAAGTGTATTCTGGGGTTATGGACAGCAGATACTTGTGAACCCTTCAAGACTGCTGTCCTTTTAGCTGGGGCTTTCTTCAATAGTTCCATCCTATGTGGCACACTTACATGCACTATACTTTCTAGTGAGTCATAATTTGTATTTCTTCTGTAAATGAAGAACTGTCTGGCAGCCATCAAACTTTGTGAGGGTTTAATTTCAAAGAGTTTCTGAACTTCAGTTGGCCACTGTGCCCCAGACATATCTGATATGTGGGTGACTTCAACAGCAAATGATGAGGGACTTGTTCTTATAACAGAAACACTCAAACTCCCCATTTTAGACTTGTTAGGACTTTCCTGAAAACTTGATCAATGTAACTCTCTGTCCTTTTTCTGAGTCTGTTTCTTATTTATATTGACTCTTAGACTGCGCTATCACAATATTTGAAATATTATTTGTTGAAATAGGATTTTTCAAAAGCAGAAAAATAATAGGTATTTTAAAATATTTAAAACCTAACTTTCTTTCATTTCACACTTCAGGGCACAAGAAATAAGGCTCTGACCTTAATTGAATACAGATGTGAATCTCTTGGTAAGTCTCTACAGACAAATATTTTTCCCTGTTTGCAGTACCCAAGCCAGGTCTCAGTGAGCTGCCACACTTGCATGTTTGCAGGGAGAGACTGGGTCCTGTCAACAGAAGTGTTGCTTTACCTGCCAGAGTTAGCTGACACCAATACCTCTGTGATCTCCTGATGTAACTGAGTTCTGGAGCCAGGCTGCTGACTGTGTATGTCCCAGCCCGTACCTTGTATGTGCTTGGATTTTTCAGTGGGCAGTGAATTCCTCAGGAAACTTTTTAAGTGAAACCAACAACAAGTGTTTCCAACCCTCTAACTTCTTTTCAGACATCATTTTTTTTTCTCATTAGCTGTTTATTACTGTTCTTAAAGGAGTTTGTAGATAAACAAAATTCCCTCATTTGATGATTTTGGTTATCCATTAATAAAATCTTTATGCCTCAGATTGGTCTGATCACTGAACTATGTAACCAATTGATACAAAGATTGTTCTTGTAACAGCACCCGCAGGTAGTGGAACAGAGTAAAGACACTAAAAATTGATGTGCATAAAAAGATTATGTGCTTAAGCATTATGCACTTGGAAAATGTAGAGTTCCTGCTATATTCACCATGGGTAGAAATGTGCTTCTTCACTTAAAAAAAGAAAAGCCAAGTCCTTCAAACATGGAGAAAAGCAAAGGGGTCTTTTGCAAATGGCTTTCTTGACTGCCTTCCTACAGCTAATTCACTGCAAAGAACAGAGGAAATGGCCTTTCTTCTCTGCACTAAATAACAATATGAGAAATTTGTACTTACAAAGAGCATCTTTAAGTACCTGCTAAGAATACTTCTCTTTGGGGCTCAATGATGGCTGGAGCATGGGGATGCAAAGAAAAGAAGTTTGAGTGGTATTTAGGCAGACACCCGTGCAAGCAATTGGATGTAAGTCAGAGTGATCGTTTGAGTATTTAGACAAAACTGCCTTTGCCCACCAAATAATTTGGATATGTGTCACTTAGAGTGAAACTGAAGTCATCCATCAAAGCTGTACAGCCTGCAGTCCTCAGTATGCCAGCTTGAACCTGCCAGTCATGGTTTCTCACCTCCTTTAGGAAAGCGCTGGGACTTTCACCGACTTTGATTTTTCTGAGTCAAATTGTCATCTGGTAGATATCAGGATAGCTTCATTACAGTCATTGGCACAATACCAAGTTACTTCATCTGCAAATCTTCCCAGAGCCCAGTGTGTAAAGGCTGGGACTGTAGCTGTCCTTCACACACAGTGGTGAGAAGAACTGGAGGATAATTCTGCTTAATGCTTTCTCCTTTTGAACTGCAACTAGAACCAGCCTCTAGCTATTCCTTGTATACAAAGGCTAGAAATTTAGAAATCAAAAACCCATTTAAATGAATTAAATTATTTCAGACTTAGACTGCATTTAGCTATCTTTTGGTGGCACTGATGTTATTTGAGATGCTTCTGCTTTGCAGTTATTCTAATGATTTCAGAGTTCTATAATATATAACCATTCTCTTACTGCTCATAGTACCTTCTTTTCTTTTTAATCCTGATTTTCTCATCTTTCTTTCTTAGCTCTTTAGCAGTCATCTGTTATGACCCGAAGAAAGACTCTCAGCTGCTTTTCACAGAAAGTAGTATACATCAATTATATATTTAATACATTTGTATTTATTAGCATGTTTAGTGATATATTTGACAGGCATATACTAATTTTTCAGTAACTGACAGTGTGCAAACAGCATGAATTAATATCTTCTCACTATGATTACAGATGTCCCTTGCTGATATCACAAGATCCTCTGGAAATTGGCTCCAGAAGACAGAGTTAGTTCTTTTTACATTATATTTCACCACATAAGACTGTTTTAATCTCTATATCTGTAATATCCAAATGACCCTGGACTACTCATGTTAGATTAAAACAGTAATGATCCCTTTTCCTTGCAGCAACAACATTTCAGCCTTCATCACGGTGTGCATCACAGCCATAAAGGCGGCATAATAAATAGTTAAAGAAATTTGTAAAAAGAAGCTGGCATTACAGAATGAACACATTTAGTGAAGTGACATTAGTGTTGACATGAAACCTCTCATCAATTGCAACACTAGGTATAGAGAACCAGACTTCATCTGTGATGTCACCTGCCAACGACCCTTGATTCCAGCTGGAGACGTGGTGTGCAGAATTCAGCATGTGTTCAGTAGTCAAACTGCTGGCACCACGTTGTCAAAAATGCCATCTGAAACCTGACAAGTGGGAACATAAAATAACGTATTCCTGTGTGAAATATACTGAAGCTCCTTGAGCTACCACCTGAAAGGTGTGGAAACCAGCATTACTCATATGTAGGCCGAGCCAGTTTTGCTGCTGTGCCCTGGGGCTGAGTCGATCTGGACACAGAGGGCTGTGGGATTGCTGCAGCTGATGGTCAGTCTCAAATGGACCTCCCCTCCTGGTGGGCTTGTCAGCCCACCTGACCTCCAGATACATGTCTGTCTGTGGACATGTTGGGGCATACTAAAACACTAGCCATGGCTGGGCTTGGAGTAGGAGCCAAATAAACTATTTTGATATAATGACCTGATATTAGCTCAGCTGGTTAGAGAAAGGTGCTAATAACAATAAGCTTGTGGGTTTGATCCCTGCATGGGCCATTCACTTGAGAATTGGATTTGATGATCCTTGTGGGTCTCAGTCAACTCAGAATATTCTGTGATTCTGTATAACTTAATTTTAAAAATATCATCATTTTTGCAGGAAAAAATAAAAACCCAAGGGTTTTGAGGAGTTTCAGAGAAACAATTTCTCCTGCTAGAGAGAAAAAACTAAATAAATTAAATAAAAAGAAAAAACCTTGAGTATATTAGAATAGTTATTCTTCTGATGAACCACTGTCAACTGTGTATCGGATGCTAATATCAGTTATCCCCCCGCCTCTGTTTTGGCACAGGAGGAAAGCAGGCATGTTATTCTTCTTGAGAGAGTAAAAGCAGAGACTACTGAAATACAGCAAAATGCAAACACTGAACCTAGCTGATATTCACATGCATGAAATGTATCTTATTAGGGAAATTATTCACCATGGTGTCTAAAGAATGACTAAATTTACACAATGAAAATAACCTGAATTCAACAAACAAATTATTTAATGAGTTCTTGTATCACTAGTTCTCTATTGCCTCACTTTTCACTTGTGCTGTGGATCTTTCAGAAGCCCTTTTGGGATCTGCCATAGAAAGTATGAGACTCAACTGGTTTGAGTCCAAAGGTTTCCCCTGAGGTTGTGTGGGATTCACTGTCTGCTATTACACCAATCTGTCTAAGCTTGTAGATGAAGTGATATGATGCTAGGATAAAATTAATTTAGCAGATATTATCTTCATCTTTAAGATTCCCTCTCTCTTCTCCACAATTCTGTGTTTTCTCTAGGAAGCTATGTCAGCTATAAATGAACAAACCTGCATCTTCTATTATTTTTTATGTGACAGAATTCACTGTTAGCTGAACTACAGCAAATTTTCCATCATCTATAACAGTAATTTTCCTTCCCTTCCTAATCCTTAACAGTGTTAAAATCTCAAGTTCTCACACAGGAGTAAACAGCTTGAAATCATCTCAGAATTACTGTGGGGCAGAAGCATGTTGTCATTAGCTGGGGAATAGCCTTTCTCCAAGGAGCAAGACTGCATAAATCACCTTGCACTACAGCACTTCAGCAGTAAGAACAACAAGCGTCTGTGTATGGTAGATGCAGGGGGATTTCAGGCAGTTTTCCTTGTACACCTTGTGCTGTGGTTCTGTAACATGGCACGAATCATCAGCTGAAAAAATATCTCATCTTTCAAACTTCTCTAATCTAACATTTGGCAATCCTGATTCTTGATACAAATTAGTATTGTTGTGTGTTTCCCGAGGAAATTAATGCAACTTACTTTCATTAGGGTCTGAGATGGGGGTCTGTAACACTTACTGCAGGTGTATGCCTAGGACACTGTAGCTGTTTTGATGGAATGCCGTAGAGGGCTGTACTGAAAGCGTGTGTGCATTCTGGTGACAGCTCAATGAAATTTGCATGCTTATTTTGCATTACTGAAACTTAGCTACCTCTACAGCAATTTATAACAACACAAATGTGTGCAACTGTTTATGACAGAATGAAAAATAGCTGTTTGAACCATGTGAACAATCTGGGACAAGAGGATATTATAGTACTCTAACTGGGCATTAACTGAGGGGCTGAATTAATGTCCTTGTTCTTCTCAAAAGTGCTATTGACATTTTAGGTGAGCAAAAGTTATTTAAGCCACTAAACCCTATCTGAATAGTATTTTCCAGGACTACAGTATATGGAGATGCTAGTATACTGGAGGGAATAACACTTCTTTCAAATAGCCAACATCACTACATCATTATGATCAGGTTTTTTGGGTTTCTTTTTTTT
>WEKY01051516.1:8925-43844 GCA_013390045.1 Picathartes gymnocephalus
GTGCAAGGCCTCAGCAGTGACTCAGGGGCCACCTCGGGGGCCTTTGATGGATCAAGGCCCCCCCTCAGCTGCCTCTCAGGTGAATGTCCCGTGGGTGTGGCCTTCCCAGGGCTGGGGGTTCCATGGCCAGTTTGCGTAAGGGAGGATGGGGTCACTGCCCCTGAGCAGAGGTTACAGCACACCGAAACTTCCTCCCCCACCTCGGCTGGGGGAGAAATCAGTGCAAACCTGCTCCCAGCAAATGGGTCTGTGGGCTACGGCTTCCCCCCCCGCAAGGCAAGCCAGAGATGACAGCATGGCTGCTGGGGTTCACTCACATTCTTTTCAGGTGATTGAACAATGAGTTTTCTTTTTATCTAATCTCAACAGTTTGACTTTCAGTTCAAAGTCCCAGCCAAGTAGCTTCAGGGAGGCTTCTTTGGTTGTAGCTTCTTTATACAGTTTTTGTTATAATGAGCAAAACTTTATATCAGTGTTTGAGGCATGAACTATTTCAGTCTCTGACACAGGTGCAGTTCTATAAAGTTAATTTGGGGAAAATTCATTTGAGAACAACAAATTTTGAAAGCCTGGTGGATGACTGGTTTATGTTTACGTGACAACTGACAAGAGAAAGATGGGAAATGAATTTCTGGCCAGAAGAAAATTCAGGTTGCAAATGTTTAATAGAGCATTTTTAAATTATTATAGTGAGGACGATGTGTAGAAATGAATTCCTTCCTAAAAATCTCTGTATGGTGCTAGGCAAAATTGTCATGTTGGCAGAACTAATCTAGAACATTTATTATGTGGGATAGTACGATCAAAACTTTCATTTTGTATGAGAAAACAAAGTTAAAGACTCATAGTTGTGATTTTAAATACTTGAGGGGTTTTTGTTTTGTTTCTTTTTCAATACAAGCTGACATTATGTGAGAAAAGAAGGAAGAAACTGTGTAGTCTTAATTATGATGTTAAACTAGTCTACAGGTGTGGGGTAATTTTGAAGTTGCATGCTTATTGCAAATAGCATCATGTTTTTATTGTGATAGGATAATTTGGCTTTACATAGTTAAGAGAGAAAGGATCTGAGTGCTTTTCACCCCATTAATAGTCCCCATTACTTTTATTTTTCTTTCTGTTCTTAAGAGCTGTTTTCATGTGGAGTGAAACTACTGTTTTCATGAAACAACATTGTATTTTTAATAACAGTCATTTAGTCAGTCATACTTCTTGCTGTGCACAAATGGCTCAGCAGTGTCACTTCAGGACAGCATATACTAAGGGCTTGTGTGGAATCACATCATCCTTTATGGAGCAGAAAAGGCTTTATGGCTGCAAACATCTACAACACTGTAGGGATTTGTTTAGTGTCTCACCAGCATTATTATTCAATTCACAGAAAAGAGGTAGAGACCGGCCCCAGTATCCTGTTTTTACATAATTTTGGAATTCCTGAGCAAACTGAAAAAAGAGTATTTGTGCAATGGTGTCATTTATTGAAACTAAGGCTGGAAGAGACTTTTTCAGACCAGCTTTGTGGGTAAACACACTTTAGCCTAAAGAAGGGGGTTTTGATCACCTGAAGAAAGAAACAATGATTCTGAGCAGAGAAGTTGTTCAGCTGATGAGGTCAATATTAATGTATGTTCTAAGATCCTAAGTAGCCATGCATTTCACCCACATCATGTTTGGAAGGGCTAAGCTAAGGATGACTATCCATTTAAATCAGAGGTTCAAATCCTGACACAATTGGAGGGACAGAAACTAGATTTTGCAGCTACCAATATAAGAGAGAGAACTAAACTGAAGAAAGAAATACAAATATATTTTAAATGTTTTCGTAGGTAATTAGTAAATCCTTAGGTAAAAGGGAGAAATGAGGTTTTTCGGTGTATCCCTGTGGTTTGTTTTCAAAGATGCATTATATTAATAGCAAAAGCATTCACCTAAAATTCCTTATAAAACTCATTGCATCCATTCTCAAGATCACATTGTATCATTATTTTTTCAAAACAGAGTGTCTAGAAATGTATGGAAGTTTTTAATGCCTGCGTGCCTGCTCGGATTGCTTTCATACTGTGGAAGAATAAAAGTAAATATACAAATCCCCCTAGTTCCTCTGAAAAAAGTGCTGCCTTCTCTTTTCACCAGATATAGCAACCCACACACTGTGTTACAGGACAATGCTAAAAAATCTTGACTCAGGAATGGAAACAAATTACATTAGATGAATATGTGCAGTATTGGATAACTTGGTGACAATTTTAAACATAGAAGAAATGGTGAAATATACTTGGCAAAATTCACTCAGATGGACTTTCTGCCTTTTTCATTCACAGTATTCCTTCACTACTCTCTGGTTGAGTTTCTAATGATTTAATAAATAGATTGTTTTTCATCTTTTGCCACCTGAAGTAGGCTGGTCCTTATCAGGTGTGCTTCTTGAAAAGTCCATGGAATTAGAAAAGCTCACAGCAAAGCAAAACAAGCTCTTTTATTTCTTCTTTCATTTAGAAATGAAATTTGCAAGGAACTTATAAATGTTCAGACATTTTCCATAAATATTTCTTAGCTAAGAACTATATATGGAAAATATTCATAAAATGATACGCTCTCATTGCAATATGCAGTAATGAGGAAGAGGAAAGAAAACTGAAGATACATCAGGTTAAACTCAATAGACAAACAACAGGCAAATCATTGTGTGCCCAGAAGGCTTGAGATGGAAAGCACTTAGAGAAAAAAAATAACCCCACAACTTATAATGATTCAAAACAGCACTGACTTTAATTAATATCACAGCTGAACACAATAGTGTAAAACCAAATGGACATCTTGTGGAAAAAAATCCTCTTTTATTTTGTCCTCTCTATTGTTTGGCATGACTCCGACCTGCTTATTATGTTGTTTATTGCTTCTTGTGCAGGCAGATGTGGCAGTTCCCCCCATGTTTCTGCTTTCAGTTTGAAAGAACCACTGGTTTGCGGGGAACCACTGGTGCTGCTCTTGCTTTTCCTTGCTTTCCGGAAGGGCCAACTGGATGGGAAGTGCAAAGCATAGAAAGGGTCTACTCTTTCTAACGTGCTGGATAAGTCATATGTAACACTTCAGAACACAGCCCTGCAAATGGAACCCCTGCAAATACTGGAGAATGTTTTACAAGACAAAATGCTAGAACATTTCTGGGATGCTGGGATGTGATTTCTATACTACCTTTTATCTTGTACTTTGAACACAAACACCGCAAAAAGAACTTGCTGACACAGCCAATTATGTGAACAGGGTTCAGGATTCACCACAGGCCAGAGTATAAATCTGTAGCTAGAGTACAAATATGTTAACAGCGTTATAAAACACAATTTTTGATTACTTAATAGAAAAGATCCTATATAATGCTTAACAGTCCTTTGTTTCTCAGGAATCAGTTTAGGTCAATTATAAGAACTTAAGTATTTCTAAGCCATTTTTTTGCTTTGGATTTATACACTTTATAGAAAAACTTTAATGGTGCAACATTTGCTAATGTTGCACGCCTAGTGTACAACAAATATTAATGGCTATACTAAAGTCTTGTACTTAGAGCATTTAAATTGTTACACACTCAAATGTTGCTTGGGGAAAGAGAAGAAGGGCTTAAAGCTGCTGGGAAAAAACAGAAAGTGGTAAACTGGCTGAATTTGAGACAGAATATATATATATATGATGTGATTTCACAAATTAATGTTCATTTAGAATTTTGTTTCTCAACTATTTTATGGGTAAATTATCCATTTTCTATTTATCTTCTTTTTCTTTCAAAATCTTCCACAAAGTCTTTTGGACTTTGCATTCTCATATGGACACTGTACACAGACACAGACCTTCTTCTTCATTCTATTTCTGGCTGCAGATTTGGTGGGCTGTTACAACAACTGTTTAGAAAGCTGCCGTTAACAGGATGGTGGAGGAAGGGTGAGATACTCCGACTGCATACCTGTGAATGCAGTCATATATTTGTGGCAATTTTAGTGGGAATGATTATTGCCTTCACAGCCGAGATTTGGGCCTGGGACAAAGCTCACTGCTTGAATAATAGCCAGGCTCACTGAGCAATCTGTGATGAGGACAGGGAGAAGAATGATGGGAAGAAGTAAGAGATCAGGGTGTGTCTTTGGATGTGTTCTTTGTATGTGTGTGAAACCACAAAATGCTTCAATTTGACTTTTCAGCTTCATGTTTCAAACTGAAGTCTCACCCTCAAATCTGGTTACATTAAAAACAAACAAACAAAACTCAATAACAACAACAAAAACCAAACAAACAGAAACAAACAAACAAACAAAAAAACAAACCCCCCAAAAAACCCAAAACCAAACCAAAAAACCAAAAAAAACCAAACCCAAAAAGGGCCAACAAGAAGAAAACAAAACAAAACTTTATATTTTTAACTCCAATAGACAGTGTTTACTTTGATTTAGAGTTATATTTTGAGGGGTTAGGGTGTATGTAAATAAGAAATTCTTTAATTTTTATCTGCCTTAAATACTAATATTTTTACATTGTTTTTGGTGCAGCAGACATATCAACACAATCAGTTATTTGCACAGCTTTACCTGCAAAAATAATTTTGTAACTTTAACACTAGAAGCTCTTTCTTCCTAAATAGCAGTGTAGTTAAACAAAGTGTATCATTTACTGCAGATATAAATAAATGTAGCTACATTGCTTAGTTTTACAGAAATTAAAGGTATAATCTGATGAAACTGTCTTGAGTACTGTGGCCTTCAGATGAGATACAGGGCATGTGAGGGGCAAAGGTCCTGGGTTTTGGTGAGAAACAGAATTCTATTACATTATCCTTAATAAGACCGTAAAGCATAAAATTGATTTGGGTAGCAATGATAAAATAAAAAGCTGGCATCTGGAATTTAACTTGATCAAGTTCTTTATATAATTAAAGATACAGACTGGCTTGGTTATGAAGTACAGCACAAAGTAACCCAGATAGTTATGTGTATCATTGTTCTGGCAGCAAAGAGGTAATTCAGAATGAGAGTGTGCCATAAACTCCTTCCTGCTAAATAATCTATGAAACTATATTACAGGTTATTTTGTTTGTAATGCCAGAACAGTAGTTTTCATGCCAAGTTGTGTCACATAAATGAAATATTCAGCTTGAAGTCTGAGGCATGAGGGAAAGCCTTGCTTGGCTTCAGGCTGTCATTGCTGTAATTGTTGAAAGTATAAATTACTATGAAACTACATAAATTTATATGGACACAAAATCTTGGAATTTCAGTTGGCAGTTTTATCCACCTGAGAAATGCTGTTAAAAATTGTTGCCTTAAGACAGTTTCTTCATAGATTCACTTCATCATACTAACTCTCACTGCTTTCATATTTTTGGATGGGGATAAAGTTATAATAATTTTTCCACAGAGCCAATCTAGAAAGCAGCTTATAGAGAGTTGATGTGCCTGCATTGTCCACTTGTTGCATCATTGCTTGGAGTCCAACCTGGTGCTGAATTAGCAGCAGTAAGGAGTAAATGTCTCTGTTTTCCCCAATCTGGATGTGTCCAGGTGTCCAGAGGTGGCCTGCCTACTGTCTCATCCCCATATATGATCTCTCAAGCAATTAGAATAATGCTCCAAAGTGAATGAGGAAGTGATCTGGCCTTTCCCTTTCTCCTAGACTTGCTGTTTTGTCCCAGGAGAATAGGAAAGAAACAGGTTTCTTTCTTGCACTTTTCTAGTTTTAAATACTCCTTTCCAGACATCGTCTGTTTTCACAATAAAATGATGACAGATGTGTTAAGTTAACAAATGCTTCATTAAAGTATTGTCAAAGTTGAGGTTTTGTTTAGTGGTTTTTGATGCCATTAAAACAGATACTGTGATTAATTGTCACAAGGCGATTCAAGAATACTGTATTTAAGAAGAATGTTTCCTTTAAATGTATGCAGATCTTTGCCAGGATAGAGTTTATTTTCTTCATAATATCTTGTATGGGATTATGTTTCAGATTTGTGCTGGAAGTAGTGTTGATGTCACGGGCATGTTTTTGTTTTTGCTGAGCAGAGATTGCACGGCACTGAGGCCTTTTCAAAGTTTGTTTCAAAGATGGTAAACTGACCAAAGACCTTTAAGTTTTGGTTTCTTAGGTTGTTGATGGAAAATGAAGTGTTGGTACGGAAAGACGAATAAAGTGGAGAGGGAAAAAACATCTAGGGGTTGATTTTCTTTTGGTTTTTTTTCTTTTGTCCGTAGTTCTGTTAATAAACTATCTTTTATCTTTCAAAATGTGGACTTGCTTTGCATTTCTCTTAATCCTTATCTCATCACAGGAAACCAGCGTACGTAAAACCACTACACCATCACATAACCCCACCAGCAAGAAGGCTGGCGGTGCACAAGAAGATGAGAAGGGACACAGTGGGGACAGCTGATCCCATCTGTCAAAAGGATATTTCAGATCATACAGCATCCTTCTCAGCATATAAACTTCAGGGATCAAAGAAGGAAAGGGAGGTGTTTGAAGTGATGGTGTTTGTCTTCCCAAGGCGCTGTTACTTGGCCCTGCCCTCCTGGGGATGGCTGAAAATCTGCCTGCCCATGGGAAGCAGTGAATTAATTCCTTGTTTTGTTCTGTTTATGTGTGCAGGCTTTGCTTTCCTTATTAGACTGCCTTTATGTCAACCCACAAGTTTTCTATCTTTTACCCTTTCAATTCTGTCTCCCATCCCACCAGGGTAGAGTGAGCAAACAACTGTGTGGGGATTAGTTTCCATCTGGGAGTGCACAAGGAGAGTAGGAAATAGAATGACCTTTTCCATCCATTAATCATACAAGTCTTTTCATTTCCCTAGTTTGCAAAAGGAAATGCATGCAGGGTTTCTATTCTCACTGTAGCTGGTGCAAACCCCACTGCTTACCATGGGACTTCTGCTGGGACACTTGTTCTTCTCCCCAATTCCCACAGCATCTTGAAGATTCGATTTGCTACTCAGTTAGGTTTCTATTCCACAATGTTTTACATAACTTTGGCACATGTCTTGGTTTACTAACTCCTAGTTGGACCTGTTTGAGATATTGTGGGGAAGGTCCCTTTCCCCACCACTGCCAGATTACTGTGCTTGTTTTGGTTATCCTAGAATATATATGCTGAAACCAAATTTTTGACAATTTTCAATCCAGTTTTCTGTTGGAAACCATTGTTTTCATATAGTTACAAAAGTTGCCCTTGTCATTAATTTTATTTTTTACTTTTTCCCTAAATAAGAATTTTTGTTTAGAAAATATAATATATCTGTAATATATTGTCAAAGAAAAATTCAGTAACCTAAATGAAGCATAGGAAAATTTTCAGGTTTCTTTTCTGAATTAGTTATTATTGATGTCAAGGAACCCTTATAAAATTTTAAACTACTCCCACCAATTTAAGATGAGAATAATTTTCAGAGCTGTCAGAGAACAGGGAAATTTTCTTTCCTCTTTTTTTACGCTCTGTTAAAAATCTATGCCAAGTTCGACCTTAAGAATCATGAAAACTAAAGCAGATAGTAAATGCCAAGATAACTACATTTGAGCAGAATTATTACCTTTTTCAATTAATTCTTTATTTAGATTAACATTCTGTAAATGTGAAAGTCATGTTGAGTTTACATTTTTCTCCCTTCAGGTTTGCTGTCAAATGTCCTGCTGTCATCTTCTTCATTATTCAGCACTTTTTCAGGTGAAGTTGACCATATTATTGCTGGGACAAGGCTGATTAATCCCTAAAGGAATAACACAGTGCATTCTTCCAGTCAAATCAGTAACTGCAGACTGAAGGTTAGCTGGTAAATGGGATTAGGTCTACTGTTATGGGGCTGTATATCTACACACATCTAAGATGTTACTTTTTTCAGCATCATTCCCTTAGAAAGACTCTTCATTCTGGCAGAGGTTAATGACTTCTGCTTTTTCTATCAAGAATAATTGAGAATAATTGAGTGCTGAATTCTTCAGCTTAAGTGCATTGCCTTGGGTTATTAGTTGAGCAAATATCCAATTATGTTTCTCTAAAGTGTTAGTAGTAAAATGAATTATTATTGGTTTAAATGTTGACTAGAACCAAATGAAAACTTTCTTTGTGGATAGAACTTTCCATCTACACAAGACAAATACCAGCATTTTTATCTTTTACTTTGCAGATAACTGCAGTTCTTGCTTAAAGGTCAGTTCTCTGAAGTAATGGGATCGTTTACTTGGGACTACCGCCTTTCACAGTGCTTTATTAGAAGCAGTATAGCATATTCACTAAGGACTTCCTACCCTTGTATCATGTCCTGACTGATAAGTTTGAAAAATGCTAATAGGAATCTGGGGACAAGGGAGAAAAAAGTACCTGTCATTCTTCAGTCTTGCCATCAAGTGACACAGTCCCTGTCATAAGGTAGAATGTTCCCAAAAACCAGCTTTATCAGCTCTCAGATATCTCCATAGGCTCTTCAAACAGACTGGTAAAATCTGGAAAAGGATTACGTACATACTCTTTACTTATAGTCCCCAAACACTTACCCTGGGGAAAAGTAGGATGTTGCTTTGCAAAACTCTCCAAAAATGTAATTAAGAATGGGACATCTTGAAAAGATTGTCCTGAATCTAGGCTAGGAACTAGCTCATAAGAAAGCTGGCATGAAGAATGAGAGTAGAAAGTACCATATCTAAAAATGTGTTGGTTTAATTTTTTGTCTGTAATTCTCAGATTAAAAAAATGATAAAGCATATTTCAATCATGGTTGGAACACTTCAAATACATATTTCATTCTTCAATAACCTAAAAAAAGAGAAAAAGTATATATATCTATATATCAATAGAGCCACTTTAAGATGATTTCCAAGCTGCTGTGGGACAGAGTAAGCAAATGACTGGATGACTCTCCTTAAATCAAAGGTTCCAGGTTGCTGATTTTTTTTGCTGTTTTTGCCTTTGTTTTTGTTTTAAATTTATGATGGCTATTTCATTACATCATCAAAGATGTAATATTGCTAGGACTGCCTACATGCCTCTTAAGGCAGGCTCATCAGTATTTGCTGTGCAGAAATGAAGTACCTAAATGAAACTGTAATACAGAATGTATATAGCTCAGTCTTCATCACTTCACTATAAGTCAAGGAAAGGGTTTATATCTAAAATATACAGGAAATTTCCAAATTCAGATTAAACCAACAAATGAGCCTTAAACTCAGTTAAAGGAGCTACTTACCTTCCACATACCTCTTAAACATTTCTTCTCAAATATATTGTGACTGTGAGGTCCTACTGATGAATAGTTTCTGAAGTTGAAACATTTTCACCTTTTCCTTTACTGACCTTCACTCTTTAAATTGATAAAATTTATTAAAGGCAAGTTAAAGGAACTGACAATACTGCAGACATAAGATTTTGTTATCTATTTCTCACTGCTAACATTTTTCTAGTAAGGATGTACATATTTGAGTCATTGTATAGACATGTGATTGAATTAACTCTTAATGAAGAGAAAAAAGATTTCTCTAATTAAAGAGCTTAGAGAAATGAAATACAAACTACAAGAAAAACCATATCCTCTTTCTCACTCTTGTAGAAATATTGAAAGCTAAAGCTCTCTTTCTTAGAGAAACTGCAGTGTAACTAGAACATTTTGTAATTGTAGCCTTGTGTCTTTCTTCAGAAGAACATTCAATATCAACAGTTTTGTAATCTGCTTTTAAAAATGTTTAAGATTTTTGGCAGTAGGTGGAAATCTGAGATTATGAAAGCTTTTCTAGACTGATATATTTTCTTACAACTATGAAGTAAATTATGCCAGCCTAGACTAAGCCCATCAGACATGTGTGATATTCTTTCCTGGTCATCAAAACAAGTATTTTATGGTTTTTTTCCTGTGTAAATACATGTCTATTTTTGCTTTCATGCAGAGCCAAATAGACTGTGTACGTTGTAGGAACCCCACTTTTAAAAATACAAGTATTTCAGTTGCTTTAAAATACAAGTTTGTGCTTGCTTGCCTACAAGGTTTATCTGAAAATTCACGGGAAAAAAAAAAAAAGGCTGATTATATGAAACTGGACAGTCTGTAGGAAGGGCAGAGAGTAATTAATTTTTAATTAAGCCACTCCAAACAAATAATTTGAATAACCATGGTATTTTCCTTAAATTGGACAATACTTATGTTCAGTTAATCTTTCCTCTTTGTTGAAATAATTGATTTAATATTTTTTATTAAAAAATAGGGACTGATGATCAGGAAAAGCTAAAGGGAAATAGATTTGAAAAATATACTTCCGCTGATGAGTAGCAGTTTCTGTTTGTTTCACTCATTTCAAAAGATAAGAGTTTCCTAAAAATTAATATATATTTCCTCCTTCCTCTGAAGTAGGATAGTGTTATTTTTCTCAGTTTGAAAGGAGAAAAAATCTCTGAGATATTTTCATTATAGAATAGATTTTCTGAATTTCATGGTTACTGCTGTAGAACTGGGGTTGTCTGATGGGTGCTTATGGTGGTGGGCACTATGCATATTCATACTAATAAATTAAAGAATAACAAAAAGTCCTCTGAGCACTAGTGGGATTATTTCTCTCATACTGATGAGGAAGTTGCAACAGATAGAGATATTTAAGAGGGATTAAGGCAATTGACATTTCTTTAGGGTGTTGCTACTTAGCTACTAATGAACCTTTAAAAATATTCCCAAAAATCTAGAATTAGTCCACTTAGTTTAAAACACTGAACTGTGACACCTAAGATATTCACCTATTCACTTCAGATTCCCTCCATAATTGATGAAAACAGCTGGACTAAAATGAGGCTACATTACTCACTGGAGGATCCTGACTTACTTGAGTAGGGAAAGAGACTAAATCATCCTGAGAAACCAGAACATGGAGGAAAGAATTATGTGTAATTAAATACCCCCATTTTTTTTCACCTGTCCATCTTATCTTCTATGCTTTAAAGTCTGCAGGTCGTTATTCTTTATTCATCTTTTTGGCATATTGATGATCTTGTTTTCCACTGAAAAACACTTTTATCAAGGATTCACTAATTTCTGAGGTAGGGAATTAAACTCTTCTTTAACAAGGAGAAAAATATGGAAATACTTACATGAATACAGTTTTATAACATATAGGCAACAGTTCTTTTACAATTTTTGAGTATTTACTATGATGAAGCAAATAGAATATTCTTGGTTTTTCACACATAATCATTTCTGATGCAGAAGATATAGACTCATTAATAACTGCTTGCACAATGGTGAAAAATCCAGCTGGTTTATACAACTGGATTCTTTCTGCCTGGAGTATTCAAAAAAATCTCTGTATTTCAATTCAGGCTGGTAATCTTTATAGTTCCCCGTCCTTCATATTAAAACAGGCAGCAGGAGAGATTTTCTAACGTACTAAAATCTGCCAAAAACTTGTCTTCCCACATGGAGCCACTGATTGCTGGTCTATTGTGCACAGTCTCAGAGTAGTCAGTGGGACTTCTAAAATGGAGCCCAACTTATCAGTCATGTAAATGGAAAACAGTTAAAACTTGTGAGAGTTGAGAAAGGTCATTTTGATCTGTGTTTGCCCTCCATTCATGGCCTCAGTTCAGTAGGGACAAATTCCTACCTTTAACAACAGGATACTGCCTTGGAGAATGGAAGAGATTACTGATGTGCCTAAAAAGCTTGTGTGAAAGCACTTTACAAAATCAAGCCAAAATGAAAGTTTACAAAAGTTTTTCTTCCTTGCTCTTACAAATCATTATTATTTCAGTAGCAGGGACCAACAGCAGCCATCTCTATCTTTCTTTACTGCCAACTACTGATACATATCATTAGCGGGTACATAAAATGACCCAGTTGGAAGTCAGAGGTGGAGAAGGTTATACCTGCCTGGCAACTTGAGTTCCAGTTCGAAAGCACAGTTGCCTGTGCACTAATTCCTGCATTGACTTTTCATTGGTACCCAGATAAATTCTTACACAGTGTTCCTCAGCTGGATCCATAGGGAGACAAAACAAATAACATTGTCTTGGATTTAGACGTGAGCAGAGGACACTCAAACCAAGCTCATGAACCTCTACAAAATCCTATTGTGAACAACAGATGCCATGTTGGTTCAACTTTTCACATTTACAAAAATTGTTTGATAATGATTTTAGGGATTTTTTTAGACAGTTTAGAAATGCTTCAAAACTGCTTAGACTAGATGCTTTGTTTGTTCACAGTAGGAAAAATTACAGAGCAAGTAACACTGGATGGCTTTTCCTTGCTGCTCTTCAAGAAGCAGTGAAAAAATATTCTGCAGTGACTCACTGTTGGTTTAGATTCTTTTATATATACAAAGCTTTAAGATGCAAGATAACATAAGGTTGCTCATTAAAAATTATCATCACATACTGGCAATATTACTAATGTAAATATTTTAATTATTTCTCATGAAATTTCTTCATATTTGTATTTCTTTAGTAGGAGTTACGATGCAGTTCAATTTTCCTGTGCTAACACACTACAGAATATGCAGAATTTTAACTGTTTCTATGTCCATTTCACAGAACTCAATAAATGCTATTATTTCAGCATAACTTATTAATGATTTAAGGACATTTTAAATGTCTTCACATATTGATTCATTAAGCTTATGCAATATTTTTGAGGTAAATGACACCAAAAAGATCCATTTAAATAGCAGAAAAGTGAAAGAGAGGGCTGGCTGAGAGAGGCAGACTCTGTTTGAAATTTCTGTATAAAAGGTATATCTGTAAAATAATCTCTCCCTATATTTTTTGTTTTCCCTTCTTATAAAATCAAACATTTTCTCCTTTTCCAAATTAGCAAAAGTTTCCCTTAGGATTTAAAAAACATAATACTGGAAAGTTCCTTCTATTCAGAAAAAAGTATTAAGAGAGCTGTCCATCAATTGCATTGTAGTATGGAACTAGAAGTCTGTGTTCTCTATGTCTGAATAGAAAATCGGTTCTAACTCAAAGAACTGCAGTGGTTGGAACTCTAAACTGAATTGTGTGCCATAAGTAGTTGTGATGATTTTACCCTGGATGGACACCAAGTGTCCATCAATGCTACTCTATCGCTCCCCTTCCCAGCTGGAATTCACCACCAATTGCAGTAAGGGGCAAAAGAGACTTGATTTGGGAAAATTATTGAATTATTATCAATCAAACCAGTGCAGGAATGAGAAATAAACCTAAAACCTAAACACACCTTCCCCCATCCTTCTTCCCAGGGTTAACCTCATTCCTGAATTCTGTACCTTGTCTCCCACAGAGGGGCAGGGGCACAGGGAATGAGGACTGCAGTCAGTTCATCACATGTTCCCTGCCACTCCTTCTTTGTCAGAGGGAGGGCTCCTCACTCTTCCCCTGCTCCAGCCTGAGGTCCCTCCCAAGGGCTTTGGATCTTCATGAACTGCCCTAGCATGGGTCCCTTTCCATGGGGTGCAGTTCCTCACAAACAGCCTGCTCCAGTGCGAGTCTCCACAGGGTCACAACCGCTGTCAGCAAACCTGCTCCACTACAGGCTCTCCTCTCCCCTGGGTCACAGCTCCTGCCAGGAGCCTGCTCCAGCACAGGCTTCCCACAGGGTCACAGCCTCCCTCAGACATCCACTCGCTCTGGCACGGGGTCCTCCATGGGCTGCAGCTGGATCTCTGTTCCCCCACGGACCTCCATGGGCTGCGGAGGAATCTCTGCTCCAGTGCCTGGAGCATGTCCTCCACCTCTGTCCTCCCTGACCTTGGTGTCTGCAAGGCTGCTCCTCTCGCATACTCTCACCCCTCCCTGGCTGCAGTTGCCGCTGTACAGTAACATGTTCCCTTCCTGACCATGCTTTCCCAGAGGTGCTGTCACCAGCACTGATGGGCTTGGCCCTGGCCAGCAGCGGGTCTGTCTCAGATCCAGCGGGCATTGGCTCTGCCAGGTATGGGGAAGTTTCTAGCAGCTTCTCACAGAAAATACCCCTCGGTTCCCCCCACTACCAAAAGCTGCCCACGCAAACCCAGTAAGTGTACATTAAATCTGGCTCATAAGTAAGCTGTCACAACTCTTGCTGACTTGGAATGTTCAGCACGTTTTGTCTTATCTGAATCCAGTTCATTGCTCTTAATAAAGTTGCGAGCACTTAGCAGGAGAAGCATTACACTAAATACAGGAACTGTGGAGAGCCATTGTCATGTACTTGCTACTAATTTATGCTTTTGAAGTGCACAAAGCTCTCTACAGTGTCAATATGCATCAGACTGTGTTGTTTTGGTAGGATTCAAGCTTTGCCTTGCAGCCAGTGGTACTCCTGAAAAGAGATCTGAGCCTGTTGATTTTGGTTAGCTATTATTTGATTGTCAAATAATTTTATTCTTGTTTCTGTGAAGTTTTTGGCAAGCTGAAGTGACTTTATTATAGAAGGAACCGTTATCTCTGATGTTAGTGCATATAAATCTATATATATATCTATATATATATATCTGCAGTTACAATGCCATTTTTGTAGCTCATTTATTAATACACATAAGAATTTTTTGTTACTGGTAGTAGCAACCAGCTTTACTACTTCAGGATTGATTGACAACATCCAATATTACTTTTATGATGAAAACACATTAAAACAAATAAATGTGCATGCATGCTATATCATGGAAATAGATCTTGACAAATACTTCCTGGTATAATTAGTTTCTTTATGCACACGCACTGTTTCTAAGTGCAGCCCCATCCCATGGGATCTTGCAAAGTTTGAATGTACTGTAATAGAAGCACATTTGTTCAGTGTGAACAGGATGAGGCCCCTTTCCTGCCTTGGAAGGACTCCTAAACCCATGAGCCACATGAGGGCAGCAAAGACCCAGACTAAGGGAGTGTTGTGTGAGCCATTGACAGAAGCCAAAATGCCAAAGTGGCTTCTTGATTCTCCTACTTCCCTTTTGCTTTTCCCAGATAAATTTTAAGATGATCATAACAGTGATGGTAGAAAGTCCATCACTGCAGTCTTTTAGAAATCACTGGTCATACTTGATGGCACTCTCTTGCCATAAGGAAGGTTCAATGGCTTTAAATAGGAGCCTCCAACATTACATTTGGAATCCCAAAGCAGATTTGTAAAGTCTGTTTTACCCACACTATGGATGAGAGGAACTGAATCACGGTATTAAAACCAGAACTCTGCTCCTTTGTTCCTAATGTACATAATACGGAAAGTTTTCCTGTGGCGCACTGCTTTAGTAATATTTTTTCTTTGAGTACGGTTTCTTCTTTTCAGTCACTTTGCTTTTCACTTTCACAGCTCCTTTTACTGTCACATTGATTGCAAAGCATCTGAATACCCTGGTTTTTATAATTGTTTCAGTGGTCTATAAATTCACACAATGGAAACTTTCGGTAATCTGATCCAAGAGAACCCCCCACTATCTATTGCTTTGTCAATACAATCTTGGCTTAAATGTCAGCAGTATATATTTCAGATTTCTGTATTTTTACTTCCTATTGTTCTACTTAACAGAGAATGAACTTAAAAATAAATAGAAATGCATAAAATCCAGATTAATATGCATGAATGGCCTGAACTCATCTTAGTTTTTACTAAACAGAGTATTTCATAACTACATGCAGTGAAATGAGTCAAAATTTCTGCCAAAATTGAGACAAGTTTCTCTGAAATATAAAGATTTTGTTGCAAATTAAGATACTAAAACCTACTAGCTCTATGGTTTGATGTGGAACTCAGGAGTTGTCAACCAGGATAGTTCCATTTTCTGAAATCTTAGTGTGGACAAATATGAACATTACCTGAGCCTTTAAATATTTATAGTAGAAGAATCTGAGCTTTTTCAGGAATGAAACTTGATCCTATTTCACATAGACAAAGAAACTGATCAGGTGGTCACCTTCTTGGTATTCCATTGTTATCCTGATAGAGAAGTTGAATATCATTACTTTTTTAGCTTTATAACATTAACATAAAGTTTTTATCAAATGACTGTGACACTGATGCTCAGACAGTGCAAGTAGAGCTGAATGGCAGACATCTCTTCTGCAGTACCCTTTCCCTAGCCATTAACTCCCAGCTCCCACTGATCAGAACCAGAATCCAGCCGTTCAGACAGATAGTAGCTTGTGTTGGTGCTTACACTACTGTTGCCTTGCACATTCTGGCATACTATAAGGAGTTCTCCTCGTATGTTCTGTTGAGTCCTTGCAGCAAAGTACTCCTTTTGTGCTTACTGTAAGTACGGGTCATCTACCATCTCTAACTGCATCCCACCATTTTTCTGTGGAGAGGACTGCATATCTGTCACATTGCACTTCAGCCATAGCCATGTATCTACCTGTCTCAGAGATAAAAAGCTGCTTGCTTATCAGCCGCTGGTGTTTCCCAGATGTGTTTGTGATCCGCTCTAGGGAAGTCCTCTTCAGCAGCTTTTCAGTACCAAAGAAACACCTGTAAACATTCTTCCCCTAGGGTAGAGTGTATCAAGAAACAGGAGGGAGGCAAAGGGTAGAGAATAGCTGATACAGTTAGAGCAGAAGGGGATATGTGGGAAGCTGTAGCATGGGTACAATACAGCACAAAATGATGGCAAGGAGCATATTGATTGTACATCAACATTTGTAAGGGGTACAGGACTATTCTGAGTGCTTCAGCCAAAAATGTGAGTTAATGGACCGGCAAGAAATTAATGATATGTTCTGGGGTGTGGAAGGTATATCTGAGAGAGAATGATTCTGTGATTCCCTCTAAGTGATGAGGAGTATCAGCAGAGGAGTGATCCTACTTACACTTCAGAACAAATCAATATAATAATAACTATATAGAAATTATGACATATCGCTTCCCATAGATCACAAGAATTTTGGTATCCAAATGATGCATTGTCCAATTTGCCATAAAAGTGCAAATTATTCTAGAAAGGACACTTTAAATAGGTTAGTGAAATAAACTGAACCTTAGGTCTGGAACATGAAATTAACTCTAGCTGTATAATAATGCTGCACCTGTGTTTATTTTCCAACCTATTTTCATGCCACTACCATAATTTCTTAGCAGTATAACATTTTTCAGTCGGTCATGCTGACTCAGCCAGTCAGGCATTGCAGGCCGGAAAATATTGTGCCTGACTCCTGTGAAAATATTCAGTGATAGATTCCCCTGTGGTGCTAAGAGAGGCTTTCAACCAACAAAGGCTTTGAAGTCTTTGCAAATTCCTTCTTATTCCTTTTAAACTCATCTTGAGAGGTTGTTTCCAACACAGAACTGTTGGTTTTGCAGCAAACTGAGTAATCTCAATCTGTGTCTTTATAATGGATCGATTCATCCTATTAGAAATGCCAGATTGATGATGAACTAATTTGATAAGTTCCTGTATATGCTTAGAAATCAATGTATTGAAATGTATTAATCATTTAAAAAAAATTTGCTTCAACCATTTTCAATACTTATTGAAAATGGTGAACATTTGGTTTTAAACTTAGTAATTTAGAATTATTTTGATTAATTTTTTTTTTTGGAAATAACTTCTTGATGACTTGGTGGAAGTAAGAAAATCAACAAATTTTTAAAATACAATGTAATAAATAAAATTAGACACAAGTACGTCCAGATATATAAAGTTGTTTCTTGTGCAGTAAAAGAATCAGCCTAACTGCAAAGCCAAAAAGAATTGTTTCAATATAAGAAATCTGGACTAGGAAAAGTGGGTGTTATTATCTGGACACACAATGTTCTTTAAAATATTCGTTACATTTTTCTATTTACAATGGGATTTGTTTTGAAAGATGTTGACAGGTAAAAAAAAGTTGCTATCAATTTTTTTCTATTATGTTATACCTCTTTCATTTCAGTGTCTTCTATTTGTTCTGTGATTCATACTAAAACTTTCTGAAACGCTTTAAAGCCATGGTTGAGGAAGCTTCATGTATTAGTTTCATACACATTTCCTGTTGAAAGTATATTTCCTGTTCTAGTGCCTAGAAATGCCAAACTAATCAACTACACTTCTATAAAAATTTTAAATGAAATGTAATGAATAAAAAGTAACTAACATAATAAAATATACTTTTTTTTCAGTGAAAACTTGTTCCGTACACCAGAACACACTTTTCAACTCATAATAGCCATTATTTTAATTTACAAGGCTTGTGCCACTGAAATTCAGAAGTATTTCCAGTAGAGTTCAAGGTGTTATATTACTGTAAAAAATGCAAGACATCCAAAGTCAACCATTCAAAACACATTATATGACAAAAATATGTAAATTTAAAAAAATTAAGTTTTATTGTTTAAAAATATTTGAAACTCTAAGAAGTTATACAGAATATGCATATGTCCTGTCACATACAGGGAAAATATTGTTCTGATTAAAAATTGCTCACTGTTTTCACATGGATTTTTCATGAAGATATACCTGTTATTCAAAATTTTACTTTTTATGTCTTGGTATCTGAGCATTGCAGAAGAAAGGCAGGAAAATTTCCTCTGCATATTTTTAATAATGATTTTGTTCAGTCGTCTCTTTTACAAGTTTTTTTCTCATTTCATAAATAAAAAAAAGTTCTTCTATTGTGTTAAATATTGCAGATTCAGCAAGTGCAGCACAGACAAAAAGAAGACCTGTTGCACACAGAAAAAACTTTTTTACTTTCTTTTAATGGATGGTTACAGAATGCAACTCTAGGCCAGAGAAAATTAAACACGGTACTTAAAGGTTAGCTGTGTCTAGGTGAGTTGGAGCAGCCAATGAATGAAACAAACACTGAGGGGGCATCAGCATGTACCTGGCTAGATCTTGCTGTGATACAATATCATCCAGATAGCAACTTTCTAACACAGTTTTGCCTATTAGAAACTGAGCATTCTTTATTGCAGTGCACTTGTCCCTCTGGGAATTCTTCCTCTAATTGAGTGCACCTGCATCAGGTGAATGGAGTTTTTGTCTTGCACACTGATGACACTTCATTAGTCATCCCCTCTTACTTGATGTATATGTATTAATTTATTTTACATAGTCACACCCCTTGTCAGAAGTCCTTGCATGGTCTTTTTGGGATCTTCTTTGGTGATCTTTAGTGTCTGGTGTCATAATGTTTGAGGTGGCCATTCATTGGCCCCAGCTCTTGAGTAAGCACAACACTGTTGTTTTACTTGACTCCTGCTTTGCCAGCCTTGCAGAGCTGAGCTGGCATCCTCTTTGCTTAAGTTACATCCTTTACCTATTTTTCCATGCCTGTGCTGTTCTGTTGTGCTGTCCTTACCAACAGGAGCATTTTCAGTCCCAGTGCTAAGAAGCATTCAAAGACCAGTCTGTACATAGTCTTGATTAATGGAGTCCAATATTCTCATAAAATTGGTATTTCAGTCTTCATGGTGAAGGAAGAAAGCTTCCTGGAAGGAATATAATGAATGAAATGTCATTCTTTCTTCACACAGGGAAGAAGAGTTTGCCAGGGTATTGAGCCTGTAAAAGGTAAGGATTAGCTGTGGGAGACTAATCCAGAAGGCAGAGTGCCTTGTTTGTGAGACTAACTTTTCCTACGGAACATGTGGGTTATGTTTTATGGGTTTAGCCTGCTATATTATCCACTCTTTTGCACATAATTTTTATATAGTTTCAGCAGATAGTGTGAGGGGCTCAATAATGACCTGAATATACTATTGTGAGAAGCAAGATACTTGCTGCAACTTTTGGAGTGCTTAAAAATTGGGCTCTTCAATTTTTTTGTGCATGCTTTAACTGCTGAGCTACTGCATGGGAGAAAGGGGAGTTTCTTGTCATTGGCAAGTTTAGTTTTTTCTTCTGTTTTGATTGATTTCTGCAAGTGATTTTGCAGCCTGTGTTATACACTCAGACTGTGGTAAATAGGATTCCAACTGATGATTTAGAAAAGGGAGGATTTCCTCCTGCATTTCAGAAGAATGTATATGTGTTAGCACTGTTACTGGCTTTCTACCCTACCTGAAAAATCTCCACAGAAAACTTACCCTGGTTAGTAAAGAAAGCCTATGGACAGCTTCTCCTCTAAGAACCTCTCACCATTTCAGGAGGGAAAATACCCTTCAGAGCATGTTTTCAATTGTGTGTAAATGAAGTCATGCATGGTATGTAGGTGTCTGTGAGAAGTTTCAGTTTAGTTGTTCTTCACTGCCCCTTTGGAGGCTGTACTGGCTCTAGCTGGGGTGGAGCTAGCTTTCCTCACAGCAGCTCCTTGCACTTGTGAGCAAAGCAGCACTGATGAACACCAATCTTCTGGCTACTGCTGAGCAGCCAAGATTTTGCTTTTGCCACTCTGCCACTCGAGTGAGGAGGCTGGGGGTCCACAAGACTTCAGGGGGAGACACAGACAGACCAGATTACCTCAGCTGGCAAAGCAATATCACATACCATGCTCAGCAAGAAAGCTGGAGGGAGGGTTTCTCTTGGGAGGCAGTCTCTGTTTTTAGACTGGCTGCACATAGGTCTCTGTGTGTAGGAGGAAGAGCTGAGTCCATCACTTGGCTCTGGTATGTTTTTTCCACCCCTTTTCTCTTTTCTTCACTTTTTAAACTGTCCTTAATTTGTTCTATGAGTTATCTGACTTTCCTCTGCCTACTCTATAGGGTGAGTGAGTGAGTGGCTACGTGGTGCTCAGCTAGGGCTAATCCACCACAGGGGCTCTGTCACATGCAGAGTAAAGGGCAGATTTCTGTATACAGAGAAGATAAGATGCATGATGGAGCCTGGTCAGCTCAGAGGCTTCTAACAAAAGGGAGAGAACAATCAAGGCTCGCAATATTTTTCTGATTCATGTGACACTTTTATTTAATCCTGCAATGCTTTAGTGCAAATGCATGCATGGTTTCTGAATTACAGAACGGCAGTGGAGGACATGTATAAGGAAATTGTTCTGCTTTAAAGTCTTTGCAGATCATTTTAATAGGAAGAATGGTCCCACTTAGCTTTGCTAACATACTTAAATTTCCTCTGCTGCTGAGTGTTTGAAATGGACATCTCATTCTGTTCATGGCAACAGTTTTCTAGAGCAATTACCTAGAGGAGTTGTTAAGTCAATACACTGTTTCATAAAATCTGAGCCCTGGGAGGACATTCTCCTCTCCATAACCATCAAGATAGAACTCAAGCACTGCTGTCAGCTTGGATAAAAAAGCACTGTCAGATGCTGCTGGTCCTTTCCAACAAAAACCTTTGTATAGACAGTAACTCAGACACATCAGGATCTGTCTTATCTGTCTTCTAATATCTCTGGTCAGCAAAGAGCTTCATTAAACCATTTTTCTGAATTTACTTAAAATGCTCTCTTGACTACTTATGATATTAATAATTTTCAATAATACCATTTAGAGCAATCACAAAAACTAATGTATGTCATATAAAAAACTAATTTAAACAAACAGAATTGCAGTTATAAAAATTAGTCCTAGAAAGAAAATGCAGCACTTACCAACTGTGGGACAGCATTACTAGAAGCAATAATCATTCATTGGTGAGCTAAATTCATCAAATCTGAAAAAAGATAAAGTGAATTTCTGTTCTCAAATTTATCCTTTTCTGACTTGAAGATTAGTATCTTACTTTACTGCATTTGTGTCCTGGTTTGAAGGACAGGTGTCTGCTAAGGAAGGCAGGAGCGTCCCTTGGAATGGAAAATGTAAAACCTTTCCCTCCAAATTATTGTAATTTTGAAATTAAGGGGCTCTAAGGCAAAGATATGGGAATAGGAATAACAGTTCTTTACTGGTATTTATAATAAAGCAAACAAACAACAACTCTTAAGGCATTAACCACAAACAGAACCAGGAACCCGGTCCCAGCCCTCTGGGCCTGCAGGCACTGTCCCCTTGGGTGCAGTGATGGTCACAGCCGGCAGGGGGCGCTGGTGGCGCTGGGTGGGCAGGGCAGGTGTGATGATCCCCCGTGGCTGCAGGGGGCGCTGTGGCGCGAGCTCCAGCAGCGCGTGGCAATGGCGGCTCGGCCGGGATGGGGAGGGATGGAAGAGAGAGAGGCTTTGCTTCACAAACCCCCTGGGGCAGTCGATCCCGGTGCCTCAGCAGGACTCGTGGAAGCAGCAAGCTGGGCGGGCAGGACATCTCAGCAGGCAGGGGGAGCGGGGCTGCAGCGCAGTGAAACCCAGAGCAGTGCTGAAGGAGCGGCAGGGGTGGGGCAGCAGCAGCCCAGCTCCCAGCAGGGCAGGGAGAGGCGAGCTCAGGATCCCGGGCACCCGAGCAGATGGCAATGGGTCCCCCCTTTAGTGAGGTAGGTGTTGATAAAATCCCAGTTCAGTGGCTGCTCTCACAAGCAGAGGCTCACCCCACGGCAGAAGAAGCAGCTCTGGGCAGGGGTCCAGCGGCAGCAACGAACTCCTCTCCCCAAGCAGCACCTCCGAGCATCCTCCTCCGAAAAACCCACAGTGAGACAGAGAGGGAGTAGCTGGTCCAGCCCCACCTTTTACCAGCCCAATTCTCGAGATATCTCCCCCCATTTTGAGAGAATCTCCCAGATAAGAGAACAGTAAACAGATGCCTTTCTCCCCTGGGCTCAGCCACTCCTTTTGTTCTTAAGTACCCAGTCATTAGTGTTTCCTAGCAACCTATGGGAAAAAATTCTATACATAAAAAAGGAACAAAAGGAAAGAAAACCTAAACCCCAACAATTTTAAACACCTGTATTACTGCATTTGAAACATTTGTATTTCATTTGTCATTGAAAAATCCCACTTGCTTACATAGAATATGTTTTTCTTAATTTAAGACTAAGAAACAAAATTGAGCTAAGAAATGTTAGCTTGTTATTTATATATACAAAAGTATGCTAAATACAAATAGCCGGAAAAAAAAGAGGGCAAAACAACTCCAGAGTCCTTTATCTCCTGCTCTTTGTATCTCCTTCCCTTCACAGAGAGCAGGTGTTTTATATACTGTAGTAAAATTGGAGAAAATATGTTACAGGTTTTGATATAGCAGTTAGTTTTTACTTTTTTAAGTTCGTTGTCTGATTTTTACCTATGTCTGCTTGCAAAACATTAAATTGATGTTTGTTCATTCTGTAACATCTTACGCAAACCCAAACTACAGTTCTGCACCTGTCCTCGTCTGTCCTGTACTTTTTGGTCAGATGTTTCTAGTGTGAAACTTCAGCTATAGTCATTTAATCAGCAAGACCCACAACTGGGAATGTAATGAATACACAGGGGGCTAAAGATCCAACTTCAAAGTAACCATAACAACCTAAAGCAGCAGGGTCTGAAGGCAACAGGAGCATTTGAATAATATTAAATATATGCCCTGACTTCACTTAGTCCAATGAAAAAATGAACTCCAAGGACAAAATTAAAAATAAAAAAATTAAAAAGATAACTATTTACTGCAGTCATGTGACCAAGTAATATAAGACAAGATTTTAAGGCATATTTATTTGTGAATCCTCTTAATATGATTTCATTTCCTCCCTATACCATTTTGTGTACGCTTCTTGAATTGCCTTTTCTGACAGAGGCATAGAGTAGAAAAACATGCATTTGAGTAATAAATGGAGAATGTTCAATATTTGAAAACAATAAATCACATCTAACATTACAACACATAGCAGGAGAGCAGTAGCCTGCATTCCAGAATAGTGGACTAATATCAGCCCCTTTTCCAGCCAGTCACTTCATTCTCCCCTCTCTTTTTCAGGTGTTCTTGGAACACAGGGAAGTAACCAAGACAGCTAACAAACAGAAACACATGCAAATATGACATGTATTGTAGAGGTTATCTTCTTTATGCAGTGATGATTTTTATTTCTTTTTTAAATATAGATTAAGCCAAACTGTGTCATCAGCCCTAACAACAATCAGTGTTAGTGTCTCTGTTAAACACAGAAGTGTAAGGTCTATATAAAGATGTGCAGAATTGAAGGAAATACGGCAATTAAAATGGTTAAAATTTGAGATAAATAGTAAAATATGCATGCATATATGCATGTGATATGTAATAAATAAGAAAAACTGGTTTTATCTATGCAATCTGGAAAATTAGAACTGAGGGAATGTTTATATTAAGATCAAGTAAATTTATAATAAAATCATGATAAGAAAATAAGTTAGTCAAACTTGAGTAGTAAACTTTTACTCAGCACTGGCAGAAGCTGAGATCTCAGCGAAACACCAAGAAACCAACCAGGTTATGTGACTTTCCAGATGCTAATTAAGAACTATTCAAGAACACATTCAGCCAGACGTGATTCCTCTGTATTAAGCAACCCACAAACTATCAGTTTTTCAGGACTTTGTCCAGCCTCTTTTTCAACCTGTGTAAACTCTGAGCTCCCATGACTCTCTCAGCTAGTCATCATGTGAAGAATCACATCTGTTTTTCTTTTTTTTTTTAATTTCACCCTTACATGTACTAGTTTCATGTGATGTCCCTTACTTCTTGTACTGGAAATTACAGTAAATAATGTATCCCTCTCTTCCCTATCCACATTGCTAGTAATGGTATAGATTCCTACTCTACTCCTTCACTCCTACCTCAGCTGTCTCACTGAAACAAGTCATAGTTGCTATGGATGGAGCTTTGAGATGGAGCTTTGGTCTAGTGGGAGGTGTCCCTGTCCACGTCAGAGGGGTTGGAACTAAATGATCTTTAAGGTCCCTTCCAACACAAACCCTTGTGGGATTCTATGATTCTACTCTGCTTATGTAGTTAGGTCCCTAGTGCTACTGAGCTTACTAGACCTAAGGAGTCTAAGTATGATTTTATCACAAGTTGCAGAATGGATGAGGCTGGAAGACACCTCTGGAGAATATCTAGTCCAGCCTCCCTGCTTACAGCAGAGTCAATTACAGCAGGTTTCTCAGAAAAAAATCCAGTTGGGTTTTGAATATCTCCAAGGTTGCATACATGACAACTTCTCTGGGCAACATGATCAACTGTTCAACAGCCTGACAGTAAAGAACCTTTTTTCTTGCATTTTAATGGAATTTCATGTATTTCAATTTAAGTCCATTAACTCTTGACCTGTCACTGGACACTACTGAGAATCACCTTGCTCCACCTTGTTTACTTCAATCCATCGGGTATTTATACACGTTGATAAGATTTCCCTAAGTCGTGGGAAGCAATTTGATTGGAAAAACAGACATGAAAGTAAGATTAAAAAAAAAAACAACCAACAACCTGGGGATTATAGTTGAAAACTAAAGCTGAATAAAAGATGTCTAGGAATTAAATAATTAGGTTAAAAAAATCCCCAAAGGCCCACCAAAAAACTCCAGGAACTTATCTTAGTTTTGCTCAAAATAGAAATGGTTGCTGGTGTTCTGACAACTTATCTGATTCTTGATTTAAATAAGAACAGAAAAGGATTCAGGTTATTATAGATTTTCCATTACAGAAAGGTTGTGAATGAGTGTAATATAAACTCTGATTTTGATTCACACTTAAATGTCACCTCAGTAGGGATATTATTGGGGGTCATTTCATTATTTGTTTTCATGAAGTTTTTCAAAGTTCCAAGATGTTTATATACACACAGGATTTGAATGTCTATGCTAATAGCAATAATAATAATAAAAGTAAAAATATAACTGCAAAAAAATACAACACCAAATCTCAGCAAGTAAAATACAGTCATTAATGTAATATTAAATGCCTTTAACCCAGTGAATTATTACCTTTTCTTCCTGTATTCATTCAGCAGAAATCTGTTATTCCACAGCAACACAGTCTTAGTAATGGTCATATCAACAATGGAGGTAAATCTAATATGAATATAGCATCTGCACAACCAAATTTTTAGCAGTGTAAAGGATAGACAGTGTTTATGTGGCTCTGAAAATCTTATTGATAAGGCAAGAATATTTTGAAGGTAATCGGTAGAACAATATTATTAGTAAACTATTGAGTCATTTATTGATCTTTGCATCATAATGAACTCTGCTTCCAAAACTTAGAGTAAATACTCAGTAACTCTGATTATATTTTGAACAGCAAAATTTAGCCAATATATAAAATAAGTAAAAATCATGAAAGCATGTAATATTCAACCGTATCTCTGTGCAGGAGACATAATCTACTTTCACTGATTTCCAAATCCTTGCTCTTTGACTCACTGTCATTTTTGCAGATCTTTGTTATAAGAATAGCAGTAATTTCAGATTTGTGTGGTAGAGGTCTTAAATCCAAATATTAACTATCTTTTATGTTCTGACTCCACAGAGAAATTGTATGAGCTTCCCTAAGTATTGACATTTTAAGATTTCTTGAGAGGGCAGGGAAGACTTTTTCCTTCTTCCCTGAAACTCCTTTCAGATGTTCTGTTATACATTTGTCTTCAATTCTGTATGTCTATGATGGAAGTTTAATAGTTGATTTACCTTAGATACTTCCTCTCTTAGCTGAATGTTTTACACTCATCTCTTTATTTCAGCACCAATCGCATATGTCATAAAAATTTAACTTAAAAAGTGAAATTATTTGTGCCAGTGAAATATTTCAGTTACTGTGTTTCACAGAATGTTGTGATTTGCAGGGGATGCACTGTTGGGATATTTGAGATGATGTTAAATGTGTATGCACTAGTACCCTATTTTTGGAAATTTAAACCAAAACCTCTCAATTATGTGCCTTTTATACATTTTCTTAGCTTCTTGATATTCTGATAGTGTTTGAGGTTTTGGCAGAAAGAGAGACATCCACTTTAATTTCTTGACTGTGCAAGGGTTTGTAGAGACATTTTTAAGATGCAGTGTGTAAAACCAGAAGTAATTAACTGATACAATTTACATGTGCACTGGACTCCCTAATCCTACTGACTTCATGTCATCTCAGATGCCTTGACATATTCTAATTCTTCTAAATTTCATATTTCTCTAACTATCTTTTAAAAAACAAGGCATTAAAAATGTGACAAGCATGTTCTAGAAAGGGAGTGAAAAAACATGGAATTAAACACAAATTTCCTGGATCCCAGGTTATGCATAAATTAAAAGCAATTCTTTTCCTTATTTCTACAGTGCTATTTGTGAAAGAATAGCCCTATTAGGTTAAAATTGTTTGACCACTCTTCAAAAATGGTCTTCAAATATTTTAATTATATATATTTTTAGGCCAATTTTGTTAGTAATTACATATTGTGGTTTATTTTCCTAAATCTTCATGGATGTGTATTAATTATGTGATAGCAACATCTCAGCTACAAATATTTTAAATGTCAGAAGTATACATTTGATATTCAATTTGGTATTAATTTAACATACAGCAACTCACTCTCACATACAGATTGTGTGTAGCAGCATGTTAAAGATCACATTTTCTGTCAACCCATTTTGGAAGTCAGGCTCACACACAGACTGTCCAGCTTGGAACAAACATCTGCCTATTCAAGACAACCAATGTTCAGCCAGTACACGCTACCAATACAGAGAATTTCCTCAGGAGCCACATGCCTCATGGTGTGAAAGGTCAAACACTGCCCTCACTTACGTTGATTTTACTAGTGAAAGGCATAAAAGGAATTAACACAGTTGCTAAGAGCAGAGTTTGGCTACAAGACTGCACATCTGAAAATAAGCAGTGTCAGATGTTTGTTTTGGTTGTGGCAACAGGGTAGGCAGCATTGTCATGCACATGCTAGATGAGGAAGCTTTGCTAATTCCAAAAGTGTGACTCTTGTATGAATCAAATCTCAGCTGTGACTAGTAGAAAATATAAATATTACTTTTTTTTCCCCCAGTGCTCTGTTTTAGGCCCACTGTGCAGTATCAAGTTGCTTTTGATATACTGTCAAGATGTGTGAAAATTTAAAATGTAATCTTACACAAGAAAATTCCTATGCTGTCAAGTGGGTTCCATCACTTCATGTGCTTCCCTGTTCTGTGAGGACAGAGCTTTTATTGGTTTAGTCTGTCTTTAGGGAACATAGGATACCTTTTCTGAAAACAATAAAAACCACAAAACTTCCTTTTTGCCATATGTAGTGTCTCCTCCTCAGCCCGCTGCTGGTAGAAGGTCTGCCAGTCATCCTTTTGATGCAACCCTGTCCAATTACAGTGAATGATCCAAAACTCATTTATAATATGCACCTTTCAAAGTCTCATTGAGAGGTTAATTTATATAACGATGAAATATCTTTACATTTCCCCAAGAGGGTAAAGGGAAACTTGTGCACATTAATATCAGACTTGTGAGCTAAGTATATCTGGTAGTTACTTACTGTTTATCTATACAAAAAGTAAGCTATAGGCCTGAGGTGAATAAAAGACTTCTGGCTCAAGAAAGACTCAGGCTAACCTTGGCAGTGCCATTAATCAATAGTAGAGCTCAAACAGATTGTATAGCACTGCAGAGACTTCGGAAGGAGAATATAAGGATATATGCACTTTGGGGGCCATAAACCATTGTCTTACAAAATGTCTATGCCTTAGATCATCAGAAAAAGTCACATAAAATAGTTTTGCAAGAGATGTTCCAAGGCATAATGCTTTGTGCGTATCTGAATTTCTGTCATCTGCACAGCTACAATTAGGCATGGGTTTGTACATAAAGAGTGGACAAAAGTGCTGGTTTATATTTTTATTCTGCTTCTGTTTAAATTTTGTCAAGAACAAAATTAATAAATTGTTCAAGCTCAAAAGGTTTTCTAAAATGTTTCCTGTGGGTGTGGCAGTGAAATACAGTGATATGCTGAACTTTAGCAGATGACCAATGGAAAAATATCTATAATTATAATATATATGCTTGTGGTGTCTACACAGTAACAATCTAACTGTAAAGAAAAGTGATGTGAAGTTCTTTACATGTACTTCTTTAGTGATACTTACAATGGAAAAGGTGTCTTGGTACTAAAAATACAATAGTAGTATTTAAAAACCCTCTCCATTTTTATGTTCTAATAATAGTCTCATTTCAAAAGAAGAGGGAGAGACAAGGGAAATTTCCTTCACATAAAGGAATAGCTGCTTTCATCTTTTTATTATTTTGGAAAAACGTAGTATTTGTATGAACATTTTAAATATTCATTGATGTATGTTAAGATCGTTTCCTTTTTAATTTGGGCTTTACATCTTCAGAGTGAGCAATAGCATTTTAAATCTAAATTTTCATTGAAACTTTGGAAGAGGAAATATGATGTCTTGACATACTGTTTTCTTAAAAAAAAGACAACAAACATAATCCCAAACACAATGTACACACCCCCTCCTCCCCCACAGTTCTAGTCATTAGATACTCCAGGAAGCGATCTCCATTTTTTTCCTAAAAGAAGTCAGCATGTTGCTATTGCTTCTTGTCTTAAAGTTCGTGTCTGATTTACCATTCAGTTTTGTAACACCATCACAGCAGACAGTTTACCACTTAAATGATAAAAGTTTCAATAGGCACTTTAGTGGAATTACGAAAAAGCTACCACTCTTCCACCGTGATGCCAGAAAGCTACCTTCTTTCTAAGTCAGGTCAGTAAACTGCACCTTGTAGGCCTGAGCTTGTCTCAGTGTAATTCCAGAGTAACAAAATTACAACAACAAAAACCCGTGTGTGTTACAGGATTCACCATTCTTTCACAAATCAAACCAAAAACTGACAGGATGATAAATGTAGTAACTTGCTGGAAACAATTGCTGTCTTTTATAATCCAAGTAATAGTGTCCTATATAAAGCTTAGGTTTATCTTTTAAATTTGTTGTTGGTTTGCTTTTCTTTTTTATTTCACTGTTGTAGTTGTACTTAAGTGACTTTGTCAGGATTATAACTTTCTTCTTCTCCAAACATGTCTGCCAAGATCTTAAAACGAGGTCCCCAGTCACTCAGATAGTCATAATCCTGATCTGCCTCTGTAGTGAGGGAGTCTATAGAGCTGAGGGACTCTGCAACAGATCCATTTCCTTCATAAGCATAGGTTGCCAAGGAGTCATAAGGGGGTGCAGATGGATCTACATCATTTTCCTGCAGCCTTTGATTAATGAAATCTCTTATGTCTGTGTTATCTTCCGCTGGTGGTCTGTGGCGCGTGAAACGCAAGGTGTCTGGTTTTATGTCCCTGCGTATTTTGTTATCTTCAATCACTTTGGGATTCCTCAGGGCACCTATGTCGAAAGCCTGGGTGTCCTCTTCTCCACCTCCTTCATCATCATAATGGATAACATTATCTCTGATGTCTTCTTTAGAGGTCATCAGGGTGTCCTTTTTCTTTTGCCTCCGTAGTGCTACATACAGTACCACAATGACTGTAATGAGAGACAGCTGAAGTTAAGACATGCACAGTAATAATTTAGTACTCTGATGACACATCATTATATCTTTCTTTGAAAGCCACAAGCAATCAAAGGGACTTTTGTCCTTAGAAAAGAGCAGTGCTTAGCAGTGTTCCAGTCAATGAAAAATCATTTGCTCTTTGACATATGAGTCTAACTTTCCTAAGTGCTTGCTGTACTGCTGGAGAAAGTACCAAATAGTTTTCCTGCTGGCCTGCTTTGCAAATAAATAGAATTGAACAGGACTCCAGGTTTTTAGTTCAGAGAGACAGTTGTGACTTTTTTTTAAAGTATCTTCCATAGTAAAATACAGCAAAGAACCCTAAATTTACACTTGGAAGACAAGAATAAAAAAATAAACCAAAGACCCAACCCAAAGAGTATTACGAGAAAAAAAATGGAATTTTGAATAATAAATAATTTGAATAATTTCAAATTTGGAATTTTTGAAATACAGAAAAAATAATCCTACTTTAGCTTTTTATACAGTACACTTTGGCCTCTTCAGGGATCTGCTTCAAAAAATCACAGGTTATAAGGTTTTGGAGAGAAGAGGGGTCCATGAGAGCTGGTTGATTTTCAAGTATCACCTCCTCCAAACTCAACAGTGGTCCAACCTGAGGAGCAGGAAATCAAGAAAAGGCAGCAGGAGGCCAGCATTGATGAATAAGAAGCTCTTGACTAAACTCAGTGATAAAAAAAGAGGCATCTAAGAGCTGAAAACAGTGACAGGTGAGCCAGGAGGAATATACAGTGACAGTCTGAACATGCAGGAATGCTGTTTGGAAAGACAAAGCCTGCGTGGCGCTGTCTCAGGAGGGACAAGAAGGGCAGCAAGAAGGTCTTGTACAAGTAAGACAGAAAAAAAAGGGTAGAAAGGTAAAGGTGGGCCCACTGCTGAATGGGGCAGAGGAGCTGTTGCCAAATGACACCAACCTAGTCAGCACCTTCTTTGACTGTCTTTTTTTGTAAAGTTGTCCTTCAGTAATTCTGTGTCTCTGATACCAGAGGGAAAGTCTGGAATAAGAAAGATTTATCCTTGGTGGAAGAGGACCAGGTTAGGGAATACTTAAACAAACTGGACACATAAGTACATGGGATATGGTGAGATAAACACATGAACGGTGAGGAAGGTGGCTGCTATCATTGTGAGGCTATTTGTGATGATTTTTGTATGATCATGGAGACTGGGAGAATTTTCTGAGGACTGGAGCAAGTGTCACTCCTATCTTCAAGTAGGGAAAGAAGAATGAGCTAGGGAACTAGCGGCCAGTCAGTCTCACCTTGATTTTTAGAAAAGTGATGGAGAAAATTTTGGAAACTAAGAAGGGGCATGAGAGTATCAGGCATGGATTTATAAAGGTGAAATTGTGCGTAACTCACTTGATAGGCTTCTCCATTGAGTTGACTGGTTGATGAAGGGAGAAAAGTATTAATTTTATACTAACTTTAGTAAAGCTTTTGGTATTATCTTTCATAACAATCTTCTCAGAAAACCTGAGAAAGTGTGGACTATACAAGTAGACAGTGAGGTGGATTGCAAAGCTGCCAAACTGCCAGACTACAAAGGTTGTGAGCAACATTTTGAAGACCAGATGGAGGCCAGTCACTAATAAAGTACCACAGGATTTAACACTGGGACTGCATTTGTTTAATATTTTCATAAATAGGTTGTGGGATTGAGCGCACTCTCAGCAAGTTTTCAGACAATAAAAAAGAGCGTTGTGCCACATTCAAAGGAATCTCATCAGGCTGAGAGAGTGGGCCAAAAGGAACTCCTTGATATTCAACAAACAGAAATTACAAGTCCCACACACGGAGACGAGTAACTGCATACTGTAGATGCTGTTGGCCAAATGACCAGAAAGCAGCTTGATGGAGGAAGCCTTGTGATCCTGGTGGACAAGTTCACCATGAGCCGTCAGTTTCTTTTTGTCAAAGAAGATCAACAGCGTTTGGGACAGCATTAGGAGAAACATTGTTAACAGGTCCACTGAGATGATCATTGCCTTCTGCTTAGCTCTGCTTACGCGCACTTGGAGTTCTGGGCCCGGTTCTGGGCTCTTCATTACAAGACAGACATGGACTCCCTGGAGTGAGCCCAGTGTAGAGCCGCAAAGATGGTTAAGGGATGGGAACATCTGCCACAAAAGGAGAGGCTAAGAGAGCCAGGTCTGTTCATTCTGGAGAAGTCTCAGGGGAATCTTATCAATGTGAGTATATACCTGATGGATGGAAGTAAAGATAAAGCCAGGCTTTTCTGAGGGGTGTCCTGTCACAGGCCAAGAGGCAATGGGCACAAATTAACATGCAGAAAATTCCATTAGAATGTAAGAAAAAAACCCTTCTTTATCACCAGGATGTCAAGCTGTGGAATATGTTGCCCAGAGAAGTTGTCGGGGTATCCATGCTGCTCTAACTGGAGTTGTGGCAAAGCAGACAGAATTCTTCTTGCTTCAAAAAAACTGACGTAAGTTATTTTGTTTAGTTGGTTCTTTGATTTTATTTTAAATTCTCCAGAATGAATGTATTTGTGAATTTAAACTGCTACTCCTTGTGAAGTGTGACCATTTGTCATTCTTGTTCTGATTTGAAAAAAAAAATATTTTTTTCACAACATAATTTTTTGACAAAGAGTAGAAATCTTGACTTTTACCCACTCTTACTTGGAAGCTTTTTAGGTAACCCTGAGACTTGAGTAATTTACTTAAGTGCCATCTGCATCATCCAAATGCAATGAGGTATCCACATGTTAAGTTCTGTGTCAGGAGATATTTTTGGATATGCATTCAACTACCATGGGACCTTGGAAGCCGCTAGTACCAAAATGAGCCATAGGCCAGCATCTATAAGACTCAGTCTGATTTCTGCAGCCCACATTGTGCCTGTGTAAGCTATAAAGTTGGTTTTATTTCATTAGTGGTTGATTAAGGCTATATTACAAGTACTATGCATTTTGCACATGCTCTAAATAAGACAGTACATAAATATATAGTAGAACAAATAAAAATGCCGCACTAAGAAATTCACGCCTGCCTGAAATAAAAAATCTTCCTGTGAAGCTTTATATGGATATGGCCAGTAGCAATCTATGTTACAATTATTTTCTCTTCCTCCATGTCTTAATTCTGCTTTTGTTCAAGTGGTCATAAAGAATTAAATAAAGGCTCTTACTATTTCCTTACTGCTGTTACTGTCAGTAATCTTAGTAATAAACTAAAAATTGAATCTTTCAAGAAAGATATTTAAAACTATTTCAGAGAACAAATTATGATTTGGGTTCCACTGAAAACTGATTTTCTTCATGCAATAAGAGATACTGCATGGATTGGCAGATTCATGGTCATGGTCAGTGCTTTGGGATATTCTTCTAGAAATAAACTGCCATGCATTTTCCATGGCCTTTGTTAAACACTAGGTGAAGCTAGTGAATAGTCAGAGTAATGCACTTTGCAGGGTTTCATGAGAACTAACCTAGAAGTATAACAATACACAACAAGATTGCGATCAGAGCTCCTGTGCTGAGGCCGACTGGTAAGAAGATTGCTTCCACGTTGCAGGACTGGATGGTGCCATCAGAATCACATCTGCAAACACGGATAGTCAAAGTGTTTGTGCTGCTCTGGACAGGGTAACTGCTGTCTTCAATTACTACTGGAAGAAAGTACAGCTCTTGCTGCCTTCTGCTGTAGCCATTTCTCCTGGTTTCAATCCCAGCTGTGTTGTCTGTAAAACATGACAGTCATTAGCAGATTTTTATTGTGTACTTCATTTCATACTGTATCTTGTATCACCTTCAGTAATAGGCTGGTAGTTCATATTTGAAACTTGGTGAATGACATGCATTATATAATTGCCTGGCTTTGTCATTACAGAAGGTATTGTATTCCGACTGGTACAGTTATTTTTTGCAGAGCCTTAAACAATATTCCTTTTCTGGTAAACCTGCTTACAGCTGAAATTTCAAAGAAGATAATAATAACTTAAAAAGCCCAAACAAAACATTGCAAGTATGATTCTGAAGACTCTTCAGTTTTTTTATCCTGATCTCCTTACATTCCAGGCTTGTGGTCCAAAGGATTTTGATTGCATATGAATTTAGAATCATGTCTCTATCAACTAATTTACTTCCTTAAAAATAAAAAGTAATATACCTGGACAATATACAGTCATTTTAGCTTTCCTGCCCCCTTTAAAAATAACTAGAGAAATGAACTGAGTACTTGAAAATCAGTACAGTTTCCATCAATTAGTCCACTTCTAGACTTTTTCATTTCTTCCCAGTTAGTTATTTCTGCTTTTCCTGAATCAAACAAAGTAGCAATAAAATGATGTAAAGATTAAAAGGACTGCATTAAAAGCAAAACCAAAGTTAATTTAGCAGGGAATTAATGAGATGACAGAACTAAATGAAAGTAACCTACTGCAGTTACCATTTTTTCATCTCACTCATATTCTTTATTACATTTTTTACGAGATGTTACATGATAGTTTTCATGCCTTGGAGGTTTTTTTAATCCTGGGTAGAAGGATTAAGGGCTCTGAATTTCACACTCAAATACTGGTATGGAGTTCTGATTAACGACAATAAGAAGAAACCCCAAATATCCAAAATTAGTTATGTTATGATAAGACACCATTGAGAAGGTGCATGACTAAAAAAAAGCTCCAGACATCTCCTTGTTATCAAACTCAAACATGAACAGGTTAGT
>WEKY01051517.1:10002-28967 GCA_013390045.1 Picathartes gymnocephalus
AAAAGAAAAAAAAAGAAGGGAAAAACAAGGATTACGTCATCTGTTTTTAAAGTGAGTGGAAATCCTTCTTCCTTGAGGAGTGGAGGGAGATTGTTTTTCCCGCAGTGTCCTGCAGGTGGAGAGCTGGAGGATGATTTAAGGTTTGATGGAGAGCACGTCATGCGGTCTGACACAGAAGAGAACGCAGCTCCTAATCTCAGACAGGAATTTCTTGGAGTCAGAATTAATCGATCTTAATTCAGGTCGCCGCCCCATCATAGAAACAGCCACCTTTTTTTTTTTTTTTTTTTTTTTTTTTTTTTTTTTTGTGATTGATTAGAACTGTTTCTGTTCACAGAGGAACACAGTTCGTATGAAAAACAGTGCTCCCATTGGACAAAGCCGAAGCTTCTATCAGTTTCTCAGAGAAGTCCCCCTGCAGCCCCCCTCCCCTGTTACGAAACCTTGCCACACAAACCCATTACAATTGCCAAAAGAAATAGTCCTTGAAGGTGATTTTTTTTTTCTGTCTTTATAAGCACATGAAGCAGTACAGTGGTTGCTTCAGAACTGGGTAGACAGTGGCTCAACAAAGTTGCAGTAATAAATTTTCTGGTAAAGAAAATAAAATATAATGCTAATTAGGAGGGGAAAGGGAGCACGTTGAAGAGGGCTTGTTCCAAAATGTTGCTTTTGAAATATGCAACATTTTGGTGATCTGTGAAAAAAAAAATGCTCTCAAGTGTGAAAAAACACAAACCCTTTTCGTAATATCATCCTGAGTAATTTTATGTTTTCTGAGAATCCTGTTGCTAACAGTGAAACCAATTAGGGTATTGTCAGATATGCTTTGAAGCTGTGTGAGAAAGCCAGTGCAATCATTGAAATTATTAGCATGTGGAAAGAGAGGATGATAATAGAATAAATGAATGAAGGGACTGGGAATAGGAAAAAATACTGATAATACTGAAAATACTTTGCTAATGACTTGTGTGTTGAGAACTCCTGGCTTTTAATAACAAAACAGATAAAATTTCACAGGTATCCTAGGCAGACATGATTTCTTTATCCTGAATACTAATTCATTTTACTGAAGCCTTTTTGGTTTGCTTTTCTCCCCCAAATCACTTAGGTTCATTAGTAGAATACTTGTATTCTGAGGGGAAAAATTTTTCAGCTGACTTTTAAAACTATAATTTTTTTCAATAACATAGTAAACATAGTAATTTGATATTTTCCTCGTCTTTCAGTGTGAAAGTTGTGTAGGTCATGGGACATGGCTAGTCAAGATGTTTTTGTAGGTATGGACTTTTGCATTCTCTTCTCTTCCAGCTGTGAAAATACAGTTGCAAAACTAAATCCAGTTTATGCTGGTAACCTTTTTTTCCCCAAAGTTCCAAAGCAATTATTACCTGTCTCTACTGATGAAGGTGTGACTCCAAATACAGCAAAAATTGGTGAATGTAGTCATCATGCAGGACACAGATGTTGAAATTAAAGATGATTATAACGACAGTTTTCCTCACCCAAGTGATGCTAGTATGAGTGTTGAAGAGATGTGTCGCTGGTTCTACTAGATTTTCTTCCTTTAGAAGATGTTGGAGCCTATGCAGTAGAGGGGATACAATAGTAGGAAGCACATTTTGAAGCAAAAACTCCAGGCAGAAGTAGCAGGGGAAAAAAGTCTCTGTCCTTCAAAGTGTTGCTCTTCATATTTCGTTTTATGAATATTTGCACTGGTGCTGGGAGGCAGCAGGAGGAATAGCCCAGGAAAACACTTAACTGAGAATGAAATTGAACTTATTACACCAATTGTTTTCTTGAAAAGAAAGAGAGTTTGAAGTGTAAGATTTATCTGCTTTTGTATTATTTGGGAAATGAGCAGAAAAGGTTTTAGTTTATTCTATAGGATTTTTAAATTTCAAAGTGTGATACTGATCAACAATTAAAAAATTACTTTCTGAGCAGGTCAGTGTCAGGTCTTTCATACCAGAAAACTGTTTAAGTCTCTTTGAAAGTACTGCTATTAAGCGTGATATCTGAAACGTTTATTTATCCTTTGCCATAGCCCAGAGAATGGCATATCCTTGGACTGGATCCCTTTCCAGTCATCTTCTGAGGAAAGTGTGCTTTCTGAACAGTTCTCTTATATTAATGGCCCAATAATGTACCAGATATTGACACTGAGTGTCATAAATTGCTCCTGTCTGAAGGCAGGTACAGTTTGCTTATACGTAATATAGCTAATACACTTACTGTTTCTTCATTTTAAGATTTGAATATCTTAAGGTGATCTCTTTGGGCCTCTTGTCACCAGCCTCCCAGATCTCTGTGCCTACTGGGAAAGTCTTGGGGAGAGGAATGCTAGCTATGTGAGAGGAAGACTGAGTTAAGAGTTCACATAAGCAAACTGAGACTGCTGGATGTGCATCCAGTATTGCTGTTTCTTATCTTTCTTTAAAGAGATTATGGTGATGATGAGAGGTCTTCAGTAACTGGAGATAGCTAATTAATATGCCCACTTTCAAGAGGGAAAGGAAGGATATCCAGAGAACTGTACACAGGACAGTCTCATCTCAGTTCCTGGGAAGATCATGAAATCTTGCTGGAAGCCATTGTTAGGCACAGCAAGGTAAATAATGGGATTCGTAACAGCTATCATGGCTTTGAGGACAAACCACGCCTGACTAACCTGATTACATTGTGTGATGAGGCCCTGTCTCTGTAGACGAGGGGACGACGTCTACATAGATACAAGATACGTGTTTATCTTGACTTAATCAAGTATTTTGACATGGTTTCTTAAAGCATTAGGGACTAGTGGCCATAACACAGGGGGGAAAGCAGCTCCACTGTATGTCTCAAAGAACAGAGGTGTACAGCATGATGTCTAAGGAGTGGTTGCACTTTAGAGGCTGATATGGGTACAAATTAACATTTTTGTCATTGACCTGGATGATGGGAGGGAAAGTGCCCTTTTGTTTGTGAATGGCAGCAAAATGGGGGGCAAAGCGAGTCAGCCTATACACTGGGCTACCCACAGGGCTAGATCCACCTCAGCTTTCCTGACTAGAAGGTACCTGGTGAAATTTGGTAAGAACAGACATACACGGGCTGGCATAACAGCAACAGCATGGGCAGGTGAGTGACTTGCCACAAAACAGCTCTTTCATAAAAGACCCGAGGCTGGGTGAGAATTTACACAGGAGTCAGCACTGTGTGATGAAGGCTGTCTGCCTGCTTGGTGGTCACAGTACTGTAGCCTGCATAGCAAGGGAAGTGATTCTTCCCCCTCATTCAGTACTTGAGATTGCATCAGGTGAATACAGCTTGGAGGTATGTCCATCCTTCCCCCATACCCATCAGGAGATTGCTAAAATGGAACGTGTTCAGCAGATGGCTATCGGAATAGCTAAGGGGATAGAGCGCTATGGAGATTTTCAGCTGTAGAAAACATGGAGTTCTCATTTCGTAGAGGGATAAATATATACAATTATTTAATACAGAATGGATCGTTAAAAATGGTGCGGTTTTAACACCTAAGATTGTGTGGGCAGAGAAGTTCTGGAGTGAAAACAAGATCTAATACCTAGGAAGTAGTTTGGAAAGAATACTGTTCTTTCCAAACAGACAACGTTTAAAAAAAAGAAAAAAGAGAAAGTAGTATTGACCCTTAGTATTCCAATTTACATTACAAGAAAAATTAAAAATAAACAGATCAAAAGAATTTTATGATTGGCTTATTCACTATTCTCCTTTTACACTTATTCTGGTCTGCTTTGGTTTCCATAGCTACTAGTTTAATCAAGATGCACAGAGCTATTTCTAATTACAGTATATGCCAGCATAAAATTAATTGAGTATCTCAAGCAAAAAAAACCAGCTTGCAGCTTGTTCTTTGACATTTTATTATCACAAATCCTGAAGTAACACAGTGGCACTTCATATTTAGTCTGTTCAATTTCATTAAAAAAAAAAGTCTTTAAATATGCACCTGCTTAGATCTGTGTCAAGGGAGACAGGTTACAGAAGGATTGTATTGTACCCAAGGCTAATGCATTAATTTCAAATTATATAACACTTGGAAATGATCAGTGGCTATTATAGAAAAGACTGAACATCCAAGGTAATCTAGTTCTGTTCTCTGTCTTTTATCAATGTGAAGTTTCTGTGACATCTTTAAATTCTTCTTAGGCAAATACATGTTTTTTCCTTCCAAATTAAGAGATTGAATTAGATATATCTTGTCTTGAAGAACTTACAAGGACCGAAGTTCTAAAACTGAGTACAGGTGAATCAGACATAGAGTTCAGTGAAAAGTTATTCAAGTGCAGTGATTGCAGGCTAGGTCACAAATGAAAAAAAAGGCTGAATTTTTCAAGAAATCTAAATGCTAAACATGAACAGTAGAGAAGTTGGTGGGATTCGATGATCAGTGCTGTCCAAAACCATGCCAAAACATGCTGATATTCATTTTCTAAGTGAAGCAAACATTTTTCTTATTATTTTGCCTTATTACAGTACAATCTTTTATGAAATAATATTCCTATTTTATTTCCCTATTCAAATGCCATCTACCTCTGAAGCTGTGACTACAGTAATATATTATCTTTTCAAATATGTTTCTACAGTGTAAGTTAGAAAGAAGAGAATCAGAACTTTTTGCATTGTGATTGTTGCCTGACGATAATAGCATGCTTAATTAAAATGTTTTACCCATCTTTGTGACTATTAGTAATCTGTGTTGTCAGGAATCAAAAATAGTCTTTCCTTAAGTGTTTAAGATAAAGGTAGTATTTTGCAGATTTGTAGAGATTTTAACTGGAGTTAAAATGAAAATGTTCTTGAAATACAGATTTTGAAATATAAATAAGCAAAACTATTTGATGATTCTTACTATACAGGTCATCCATCACTTTCTGTGAGCAAAGAATGGGAATTGGGATCTGAATAAATTTCTAAGTAAGATCTATAATTTTAAACTTCTAAAAAGATACACTGACTTTGCTTGATTTATGAGTTTTAACAATGTTTAATTAGTTGAAAAAGATGGTATTTCCCTTCAACAGAATTTGGATCATGGAATACAATAAGCAGTATTTGCTTCTTCCAATGTGCTTCTTCCATGAACATCCTTGCTATACTGTATAGTGAACTCTGTCTTTTTATATAATGTACATTATATACTTTCATTTCTTAAAAAACTTTGCCCGCCTTTATTGATTCAATCACTTCTAGATAAGTTTTCACATGTACATCAAAAGATGCTGCACTCCTTGTAAGATATCATTAGTGTCTCATCACTTGAAAAATTATCTATAGACTGAGGGTTTTAATTAATTTTTTTAATGTTAAATCCATCTTGCTTCATCTTTAGCCTTCATGTCCAAACTTTCAAAGTTTTCTTATGTAGAACAAGATGGCCAGTCTACTAGACTTTAAATGTATCTTTTAACATTTCTATATATGCTTTTTTCACGTATCTTAATTCTGGACTTGCATTGCAACAAATTAGAATATGCTTTTACTGAAAAATGTATGACTATTTCACTTTCTCACCAGTAAAGGTTTTTTTTTTGAGGGTAAAATATTAGTGTAGTTAAAGTACTGCCCTGTGAGCACTGTGTAAAAATTGTCTTTTCCACCACTACTGGTAGAGCTACTAATTTAAATTGACCTGGAAAAAAATTAAGGAATGTTAAAAGAAACCAACCAACCAAACAAGCAAACAAACAGGCAAACCCAATAAATAATAAAAGCAGACTTGCCAAATTTGGTGCAGAATGCTTGGAATGTTTCTTTTTATGCTCTCTTAGCTGTTGGGCATTCTCATCCTGTTGTGATTAAAAAGTGCTGTTGTAGTAAATTAGAAAGATTAATCAATAGCACAGCACACTCAAACAAAATCCAATCTAACAACTCACAATTAATGATATTCTTATATATTCCCATGAACACTGTTTTAAAGTTGATAGGCATATATTTGTTTCAGGAATTATGGGGCTGTACTGATAATATGAAATAGTTTATTTCTTTCATTGGAATTAACTGTGAAATTCCTTTTAGAGTTTCCAAAAGGATTGTGGATGATTGCTTCAAAATGTATTGACATATTTGAATATATTGGTGTCTTATTTGAGCAGAGTTGTTGGCCATCATTTATTACTGGCAGATGGAATTGATATCTCTGTGTTACAGATTATAATCAACTTAAAACTTGTTCTGTCCTTCTTCAAGCCTAATGGATACAACATAGAGCAGTGTTTACATCCATTTGTTTTAAATGTCTTGACAATTTACTTTTTCTGTTTCCTGTATTGAATGATCTTATAGCTATCCTAGTGTGTTTCAATAACCAAATAATTGCTAAATATTTCTCTGGTGAACTGATGAGGGAGAAAAATAATACAGAAGAGACACAAGAACCAATGGATCATATGATCATCTATTTTCAATTTTTTTCATATTTAGCGTTAGAGGAAGTGTGAGTTGATCCCACAAAATTAAAGGAGTTAGTGTTAGCCGGTTCAGAGTTAAAATAATGCGACTTATTTTGATGGTAGCTGAATCCAATGAACCTTGCCAGATGCAAGGTGGCAGCTTCTCTCTGTTTGCAGGCAGTCTCTAGCCAGGCTGCTTCCCAGTGGGCACACACAGGTACAGACACAACCACACGTATTGCAGGGACAGCCAGCCATTGCAGACACCTGCAAGAACACACGGAGCATTCACGAACAAGAACAAGATGAGCCAAACAAACCTAATGACCAGCTTGCTTACGTGTGTCAGGTCTCTTTTATTCCCTGACTTCTCTCTGTTTTGCTGGTCTTGTTTCTTGTTGATTCATCTTGATTGCCCCTCATCTCCATTATTTTCTTCCCCAAATTAACAATTTTTGTGTAATTACTTCTACCCAATGGGTCACCATTGTACCTAGATGCCACTGGCTTTACACTCTCTCTTTGGTAAAATCAGATCTTTTTTTTTTTCCATCTAACTAGGCAAACTATACAAACTGTTTTGTCTAAAATGGTGTGTGTGGTTGTTAATGTTGCTAGTTGGAGGAAATAGGCAGTTGCCTCAACAATGGAAACAAACTTTGGTAACAACAGGATTGTTTGTATTATAGTTCATGTTTTATCAGCCCTTTAAGTGAAACACTGGTTAAAAATTTTATTCTAAAAGGCTTTAAAAATATTCTGTGTGACTCATTTAGGTTTTGGGGCTTTGTTTACAATGTAATAGTGTGATTTACAATGCAGCAGTGTGATTTTTAAAAATATCTAATGGCTTTGAAAAACAGTGTATTCATTATAAGCAGAGAAATTAACTGTTTAAAAAGCATGAAATGCAGATATTTAGAATTATGCAAAGTGCTTATTTTGACTCAATGAGTGTTCTGATGGGTGATGATGCAGACATTTAAATTTCATAAATGGCTGCTTTTCAGAATCACTGTTAATGGAACTGAAAAAATACCAGTATCTCTCTATTTTAGCCTTGAGCAGTACACAAAGTCTAGTTTGAGATGCAGTTAGGGAAAGAGTTCAATGAGGAGTTATATATATGTTAATGGTAGTACATCTAGATTCAAAATCTTTGTAGGAATTATCCACCCATTCACTTTAGTAGTGGTTATGTAGGGATTAAAATTTTTAAAGTGGGAATTAGAAGGGCCCAACAAATAGCTAATGTGCTTGTAGATAGCAGGGAACGTTTTAGAACATGAGGAGAAATAATTGGAGCATTGGTAAGCAGGTTTCTGTTAAAAGTAAAAGGATAGTATTTTTGAAAGTGAAAAGTCAAAACACATGAAAGACAAAAAGCCTCAGATGTAATATTGCAGTACTATGTTTAATTCAAATGAAAAGAGTTTGACGTTTACTAGGTGCACAATATCCACCCTCTCCCCCGAGTTATTTAAGTCACAGAAGTGACATCAGGAGGGAACTCATAGACCATTGGACTATAAAATTTGAACTCAACAAAAATGGATCTTACAGTTGGCAATGGCACACTTGAGAGTCTTTAGGTAAGGATTAAGGGACAAACAAGTAATATGGATGTCATTGTGGGAGTCAATTATAGACCACTTAGCCAGGATGATGACACCAATGAGTTATTTTTCGAGGAACTAAGAGACTCCTACAAATCAAGTGCCCTTGTCCTTATGGAAGATTTCAACTTCACTCTTGTGATGCTGGGAGCACCACACAGCTGGCACAAACAGGTCTAGAGGATTCCTAAAGCATTTGGATGATAACTTCATGGTTCAGATAGTAAGGGAGCAAACTAGGAAAAATGCCCTCATGGATTTGTTGACAGAGTGAGTCATGACTGAAATGGAGATTGGTTGCTGTCTTGTCCACAGTGACTCAAAGCAATCGAGTTTAAAAGCTCTGTTGACAGAAGGAAAAGTGCCAGTGCCAACAAATCTTCAATGCTGGATATGAGAACAGACTTGAGGCTTCTCAGGGAACTAGGGAGAGAGGTTCCCTGGGAAAGTGCTTCTGATGATGCTGGGGGCCATCAGTACTGGTCACATTTTAAGCACCACCTTCTAAAGGCACAGGACCTGGCAATTCCAAACTGTCAGGAGTCAAGCAGGTGAAGCAGAAGGCCAGCTTGGCTGATCAGCAATCTTCTTTTGGAGATAAGGCAAAAATGGACAGTATATGACCAGTGGAAGCAAGGCACCCAAAGATGCTGCTTGCCAGTCTAGGGAGAAAATTTGCATGGCCACAGCTCAACTGGAGTTGAAGCTGGTGAGAACTATGGGGGACAATAAAAAGGTTTTTAAAATATGTTAGTGTCAAAAGGCAGTGCAGAAATTGCATCAACCCATCACAGGATGGGGATGGTCACCTCACAGTCAGGGATATTGACCAGGCAGTGGTGTTTAGTATTTTCTTTGCCTCTGCCTTTAACATCATTCCTGGCTATGGGGGTCCCAGCATCCTGAGCAGGAGAACCATGGCTGTGAGAGTGATAAACTCGCAGGTGACCCTGAACTTATGTGGGATATTCTGCTCCAACTGGTTCCCTGTGAATGTATGGGGCCTGATAAGGTTTTTGGATTGTACTGTGGTGTAAAATATGTTTTCCTTTTCCTCCATCTGCATTTTACAATAGAATATTTATCTCCTAATTATTGAAAGAGAAGCAGTTGGCATTTACCCTTCTTCTGATACCCACTTTACTGAAGGTATGCCAGAAAAGGGATAGATTTTTATATATTCTGAATTTCTTAGTCTTCCTGTTGGTTATTCCTAGACATCCTTCTGATTGATGAACATAATATTATTTATACCCTTTAAAATGTCAAGCTTTGTTCCTGGAGTCCTCTCATAGGATCCTAATTTTCAGACTTGTAACCAAGCAGATAAAATTAAGGTAGCTTGTAGATGCCCAAATATTTTCCTGTATCTAGTTCTTATCAAAGTATTGAAAAGATCTGAAAGCATATATGAAAATTTAACTGGACACTGATCTCAAATCAGCAAGAAGCAGGAGACATGGGAGTTACTTGTGTAAATAGTTTCTTCTTATTCTAGTGCTGTTCTCTGGGAAAGTATTCAAGCCTCAAAGAAAGAACTATTTAATAAGAATCCTTGCTATTGCCAGTGAGCACACACACTTCCATGAATTAACTTACTAGCTAGGCCAATTTTTCCTTTTCTTGTTATTTTTTTAATACATGGTTTTCATCAGATCTTTTTAGCTATTATGATACAATATTATAATATGATATTGGTCAATTCATCAACTGTTACTCCATTACATCCATCAGATGTAAGCCAACTGTTAGTGATTTTAATTACTGTTGTGTCGCTTGCTTGGATTGACAAATGTTTAACTTGCTTCTGAGTCATTTCTGCACAGAGCATACAGGGACCATCATGCTGAACACATCCCCAGTCATGTGACTGAAAATTCTGATGCATTATTTATCTTGAATCATACCCTGTATTTTTCTGGAACAAACAAGATATATTTGCAACAGCCAGGAGCATAGCAAACCTCACTGGTTTTCTAAAAAGACATTGCAGTAAGCTCTTTTAAAGAGTAGAAAAGTTAAAGCTTATCATAGCTTGTGCCAAGAGATTTAGACTGCATTCTCAGTCCTCTTTTCTGTCTTTTTACTTTATACACAGGGACAACTTACCCTCCTTGCTTGTTTCACACACATTTTCTTTGCTGGATATGTCTGTGGTTTTGACTGTATAATCCAGATATTGCTTATGTATTAGGTAATCTGTGAGTTTGAACCACAAAAGATGCAAAATCATTACAGTCTTACAGTACAAAGCCTGCCTTGATCTACTGAGGCGTTTTTTGTTTCCCAGACCTCTGGAGAAAAGCAGGTCCTCATATTCACTGTTTCTGTAGGCAGATTTTGGATTTTTCCCCAGCTTAACCTGGGATGCTGTCCAGAGGGTCTAATCCTGACATGCCTTAGGAAAGGAGTTTAGGTATGTAAATTGGAGAATATTCTGTAGCTATTACTATAAATATGTAACATTAAAACAAAGTCTGTAGCAACAGCTCTCAGGTGACTTTAGAAATCTTTTTGTATAGATGCTTTCTGGGTTTTTTTCATTATATTTAAAGACTAACAACATTTTTAGAGTCTTACATGCCTTGTTTTTTAAATAGAGGTTTTTGAAAATTAATATTCCTGTCACTAGAAGAGTACTGCAAACAGAAAGCAGTGATACTGCCAAGTAACTGTGAATGCAACAGTTGCTTTTGGAACTGAATAGAGTTCTTTTGATGTGTGTGGTTTATACTGTGAAACATTTAAAAATGTTATGCACTTTTCCACACTATATAAGCAGTAGTAAGACTATGTCAAAATATATAGCTTTAAAATAAGTAGCATGTTTATTTGCAGATTTTACTTTGTATGCCCCAGAGTGTAAAGATTACTTTTTTCCCCTAGTGAAATTCAGTAAGTGTTGAGTTGGAATTGTATTTATAATAGAAAATTTATTTCAGACTACTTGAGCCAAAAGAATAAGCATGTTAATTTTAACTAGTCACAGTCAGCTAAGTTTATACCAAAAGTAAAATAGAAATTTTTATTTATTACTGTACTATTTGCTGCCTTCCAGGCAAACAAAAATAATTTTGTTCCTTCCTATTTTGAAATTACCACTACCACTGCATTCTGAATCCTAAGAAAATCTACAAAGATTTACTCTAAGATTCATTCATCCTGTATTTCAAAATACTGTTATATATTTTTGCTATTTTAAGGAAGGATGATGAAATGGCTTTAGCATGTGGTGATTCATACTATGGTATCTGTATGTATGTATACTATGGCTTTGTCTGTATTGAATTGTATTTGATTGGAAATATGCAACAGCTTCTTTTTAAATATATAGCTGGAAAAATTCTTTGGAGCAAGTAGGCTGACAGATACTAGCAAATTTCTTTTTTTGTGTGTGTGTGTGTGTGCATATGCAAATTGCAATATTGTGATGGTTTTTATTTATCTGATCTATACTGGAAAAATATTTTATTTAAATGTTAAGTTTGTTACAGTATTTCTTTCCATCTCTGCATTGCCCATAGAACTGTTAGCAGCAGAATGCTGCATGTTCAAGTATTTTTATTTTACTATCCAATGAGTATCTGAAAGAAAAAAAGTATTCCAACAGCAGCCATATGTTCAACAGAAGTCCTGTTTAATACTTTTGGCAATGATCTGGACAAGGGGATTAAGTGCACCCTCAGTATGTTTGCAGGTTGGATCGAAGGGCTGAGGCCAGTTGTACAAGGTTCAACAAACCTGGGTGCTGGGTTCTGCATATGGGTTACAACAACCTCCTGCAGAACTACAGGCTTGGGAATGAGTGGCTAGAAAGCTGGCAGAAAAGGACCTGGAAGTGTTGATCAATGAGAGCAGAATTTATTTGTCAGGTGTGTGGACATCTGGAATTTCCCTTGACCGTCCCATAGAGTAGTAACAAACAAAGGTCTTTCTTATGTCTTTATAAGGTAGTCTTAAGTTTCAGTTATTTGTATGTTATGGTAATTTGTTTTTGCCCATGATGAAGATCTTTTTTGGGTACAGAACCTACTTGGAACTATAAATTCAATTCCTAGTTACTAATCTTAGTAGTATATTTATACTTTGAATTTTCTCGTGGATTATCTGAGAATTGGGAGTCTTTGTCAAGAGTTCAACTGGACACATGGCCTGAGTGTCAAATGCCCACATGTCAAAATTTGATGGCATATATGGGCCTCAGAATCTGCTGTCAGAAGGTGCAACTTTCAGGCTACGCCCTGCTCACTTGTCATTACTGGCTCTACGTCATAAAGGCAGCTTAAAATTGGCACTATTTTAATTTAATCCTATGATACCTTGATGCAAGTGTTTTATGGAGAAGGTACTGAGTGCTGTCAGGCAGTCAGTAGTGGTGAGCAGGAAAAGGGGAGCAGTTAAAAACACATTCTCATGAGTTTTGACAATACTTGCATATCAATCTCATTAATTTTCTCATAATTCCAAGTACAAACAGCTACCAGAGCTACATTAGATATCTTCTATATATAATTATTAATTAAAAATCATAAGCAAAACCCAGGCCATCTCGTAAGAGAAGCTCCTTTTTAACATATGGCAGGCTAACGTTTTTTCTTCATTGCTTGACTAGAGTGCTAGCATCTGTATCTTTGGCCCAAAGGCCTTATCCTTTCTAGGAATGGTCTTTGGCCTACACCTGCTTTTATGTAGCTGGATTAAGATGAAACAGATGACTGCTTGCAAAAGAGAATATAAATCTGCATAGAAATATTCTAAATGCTCTACTGCTTCTTGTCTTGTTTAATACAAACTAATTTTGTGATTTTTTTTCCTATCCAAATCCTTCCTGAAGATGAAAATGTGCTGTGGGTTGTAAAACTCTTAATTCCCCACCCTTAATGGCCTGATGAAAGATTGAATAATCCTCATGCAAGTTAGAACATTAACATGAACTCCACAGAGGCAGAAGGAAACCAGGAAAGCCTAAAAAATAAAGATCAACAGCTTCTGATTAAACAACATGTTATTTTAATTCTGTCTTGATTTAGTAGATGAGTTCAAATCGGTGGATTTTGAATAAAATCTCTTCTACACAGTAGATGTAGCAAGCGTCTGGTGCAAGTTGATATTTAGAATAGAGGTTTATCATCCTGGGAAGCTGTTTACTAGTTTGGGGTGACCCAGCTTTTTTGATCCTTAAGGGATAGAGTTCTTACTTTTAATGAGCTTGAAGATCTTTATGCTTAATTGATTAGTTAGATTTTTAAAGTAGTAATGCATGAATTTCTTAGCTTAAAAAAAATTATTTCTGCCTGTGGTCCGCCATCTTCTCCTGTTTAACCATGGAGGATACAGAACTTCGTAGGCTGATAGTGTTTTTGTTTTTTCACTTTTCCTCTGATTATCATCTCCTGTTTTAACCCTGGGTTTCCTGATCTGTTTTTGTTCTAAAATATTAGTCAGATGGATTATTTGCATGCTAGATTATCAGTTCAAAAGAGGAGTCAGTGGAATACTGATGAACCCAGTGCTGCACTAAATAGAGTAAAATACGTTTACTATCTAATACTTATTCCTGTTTATCAGGTAGTGTGCTTAGCGTCTCATCTTCTAAGATCTGTACATCTCCTGATACATTCACCTGAGAATAATTTGCAGTTCCACATTCTTGGTATTTTGTTTTGAAGACTCTAGTACTTTCATCAGCAGTTTTTGTTAGTCTACTCTTCATGGGAAATAGAAAATGTGGCAAAATAAGGAAGTTTCATTGTGGCTGATTTCACTTGGTTTTGGGGGTTAGCTGGGTCTCAAATTTGAATTCTTTATTTGAAATTGAAGACAGTAAATACTGGTATTTTGCTCAGTAGTTGAGGGAATAAAACAAAGTGGTTGGGGCTTATCTGACTTACTCCAAATCAATGACGACTACCCCTAGGGAAATGAGTGTGGTTAGATGTTATCGCGGCGCGGCTGGAGCCGCCTACGCGCGGCCTTCCCGCAGGCTCCCCGAGCGTCGGAGGCGCTCCGGCCGGCGGGCAGCGGGCACGGGCGCGGGCACACGCGGCACCGCGTGAAGAAAACAACACGGTGGAGGCAGGAGAGGTCCTTGTGTGGCGATCCCAGATAAGGTTTACGTAGCCTACGCTCTGAGAGGTTCCATTGACAGGAACTGAAGTCTCTGAGGGCTGCACAGGGTTTTAACGCGAGGATCAAAGAGGAGGGGTTTAGGGGCTTGCGCCAACGGGAGCCAAGGGTAGGCGGGAGAAGGGTGTAGCCCGGAATAAACGACAAAGGCACAAGCCAACAGGGTTACAGGGGGCAGAGAAGCAACTGGAAAGTGTGAGGGGGACAGGGGAAGGGGCGGCCAACGGGCCGGACACCAGTGGGGTAACAGAACTCCAAACAGACCCATATAGGAAGAACACAGGGACGAGGCTGTCGCTCTGGCCCGGGCAGCAATGAATCAATGGGCAGTAATACTCTCTAGATGGCGCCTCTCCAGGGCTCCACCCTCGGGTCAGGCACAGCGGCCTCCTCAGTTAGAGTGGTACAGAATCAGTGCTGAGTGCGTGTCAAATTACAGCTAACAGTATTTAGAACTGATCATGATCGATGTAATTTCTGTAGCCTAGTATTTTATCTTTTACTCTCACACGGAGCATCCCTGCAGTCTCCGCAAAGACTTCCACAGGACTTCTATGCCTGGCTAAATTCTAACTAAATCATTTTGAGAATGAGTTGAGAGAAGACCCTGTTCATAACCCCTATTCCAGTCTACTAAAACCAAAGCTGTAAATAACCCACCTGCTCTCTCTCTGCCTCCTGGCATATTTGCTGACTTTCTTTTTCTTAACTGGCATAATTTCTTGAATGATATGTGAACAACGAAGACAAGGCTATTTTTAAAACAATTTTTGATAGATAACATTTTAACTGTTTCAGACTTCCATGATGGTGCAAATTTGATAAAACCTCTCAAACAGCAGGTAAGTGGTGATGCTGCTTCAAAACATATAGTTTTGCTTAGAAATAAGACAAGAACTGTCATCTAACAGCTATGTTCCCAGAAAGACCCTCTCAAAGTGGCCTAAAACTCTCTAGAGACAAGTTCAAGATCAACTTTTAATGCTTCGTTTATTTTCTTGTGATCCTAGAAATTACAAAGCGAAGTTTGCAGAAAGCTCGTTGAGGGCCTGGATTGGTAGATTAAATGACAACCTTTCAAGGAGTCTTAAGGAACAGATAAAAGAATGTCTTTTGCACTTGTGAGACTGAGTTTATAGCTTCATTGATCTAACACTTCTCTGGAATATAACTCTTCTGTTTAGAAGAGAAAAAGAAGTCACTTTTTCACAGCCTATGCCTAATTTCCTACTTGTGAAATATTTATTCTACTTGAAGATCTGCTAGATGCTCTGGAGAAGATAGTTTGAAGATTTTGAATATTAAAAGAACTAATTATTACCTGGAATTTAATTTTTGGTAATCTGTCAAGTGTTCTATGGCTTTCAGAGAAAAAAATAAAGGTCAACCCATCCTGACTCAATTTATGTGTAGTAGCTGATATTGTGGTAAATGTGTAGTGTTTGGAAAGAATTCAATATTAACTCAAGGAATTTGTGATAGTTCCAGCATCTCATGTAATCTCTATGCTTAGTAAATGTGCTCTTGTTTTTCACTTCCGTAAGTCCTTCATTTCTCTATGTATTTTATCTAAAAGCTTCTTAATACCAATATCTTAAAGCATTGAGGAAGTATAATGAGGGAAGGGAGACTAATTATTTCAGTTCGATGAGAAGCTTATGCTTAAAGACAAGAAAAATATTAAATTTCTGACTTGTCAAACATCATTTTTTCTGTCACAATAATTTCATGATGTAAATATATTTTAGATGTTCCATGAAAAGGTAATGGTTCTAAGAACCTTGGGAAATGTAATCCAGTCTTTCATTTTTAATATTGTGACCAAGTATCTGTTTTTATTTCCAAATGAATTTGATGACTGTGTTTTAAATAATGAAGTAGTCTCTGGTGAGGCAGAGCTAGAGATGCTTGTGAATATCAGTAAAACTCCTGGGATGTTAGAAGACAGGGACTGTAATCCCCCTGAATGGAAGGACAAGAGGATTTTATTGCAGATACTAAATAGAATCTCCTGCCCAAAGATGTGTTAAATTGCAATATATACTTTGGAGATGGGAGTGCTTGCTGTTATATAATTCTTTCAGGCATATCTGTATATTCAGTTGCTATAGGAACCAGACTTTAGATAGACTTAAGTAGAGAATAAACTGAGAACTTAATGTACAGCTCTTTCTGATGAAAGAGATGTCCTTTAATTCTCACATCTTGATGCCATCTGGACTATAGTTCAATATTATTTTACTATGTCATTTAAGTTTCTTCTAAATTAGACTTTTGATCATGCCTTAGCAGTAAATGCTGAGTACAGTAAACTCTTTGAATGAAGGAGCTGTTACTCTGCAGGGGATGGGTAATTCACAACTATAAGTAGAAGACTTAATAAGAGATCTCATTTTCCTTTCACATATGTTGTATATATGCCTGTAAAATCCCTATGCATACATGAAACTTGCATAAAACTTCAAATAACAATTCTGGAAATAACCGTAGCAAATTCTACTTAGTCTTCTGGTGGAAGTTGGTGCCTGACCATAGTCTGTTTTCAAAGTCCGTGAACCTTTCCTTTTGTTATATTGACTGAGTAATAAATGGCATCAATTACTCTAGTTCTTTGTGTTCAAATATAAGGGCTGATACTGAGAAATGCGGGACTAGTCATGAAGAGGAAGATTTCAGATGACATATTTAGATCTTTAAAATACAGGAAAAATAGTCAAAATAGAACTCTGCATCAGTGAAAGCTGTATGGTGAGGATAATGATAGATTTAATGAACTGAGCATTTGACAGGCTTTAGAAAAGCACAGTGAAAACTGAGAATTGAAATGCACCAAAATATTTCTTTTGTTACAAAGAAACATTCTCTGTGTAATATAGACTGCTACAAAAGCTTTAGATTCTTCTAAACACGATTTTGCCTGTTCTCAGTTTTATGGATGTCCAACTGTGACCTGAAACTCAGTAATTTCAAGAAAGACTCTGTCCTCTCTGCTGGATCCCCGTTGCCACATTACAATCTCTCTTTTCATTTTTGTCTTTTCTTTTTCTTTTATTATTTTTTTTGTCATAGACAAGAAATGTTATATATCAGACAGTCTGTAATCTGTATCTTATCTTTTGACTGATATTTAGGCCTTTAGATTTTTAGAATGTGTATGTATTGCAGATTCATTCTGCATAAAATCTCCAGAGACTCAATCTTTCCTCTTCTTCTATACAACTCAAACTTCCAACCTGAATCTCATTATTTTGAGATGTAACACAGAGAGAAGACTTTTCAGTTAAAGGAAGCCTGTGTAAACTGTCTATAATTTTGCATTTTATGATATATGATTTTTTTTTTTCTTTTTTTAGGTTTTTTTCTTTGATTTTTGAAATGTCTCTTGTGGGATCAGATCCCCTTCTTACTATAAATAATGATATGATGAAATCGAACCAAGAAATTGAACTGAATTTGTTTTCATTTACTAGGACCAATGATTTTTGGTGTACATCAGAGTGTATATATTACAGACATGACAGCTGGGAAAAGTATTTCTCCATAAATCTATGAAAGTACTGACTGAAGAAAGATGTTGATCCTTATTGGATTTTGTTCTTGATTTTCTGAATATGTGTGCCCACATAGCCCCACTGAAGGCACTTCAGAGTGCCAACAGGAGATTAAAGACATTCAAGTCTGTAGTGTAATAGAATAATTACTGTGCAAACAGATGCACTCTCTGAACAAATGGACAATTTGAGAAAGGTGTTTAAAGTCCCAGAAGAGGAAAGACACAGTATGCATTTTTGAAATGTCAGGTCTGCCAGTCTAATTTTTTCTGTGTGGAACAGATTTTATTCTGTTTGTCAGAGTAACTTGGCTAGTGCACATAGAGGAAAGAGTGTGTCTTAAATATTAACACTTTGATGCTGTCTCATACTAGCAAAGCAGAGAGGGAAAAAAAAGTAGTTTCATCTAACCATAAGATCAGTGCAAAGATATTTGAAATGTTTTATTCGAAATAGGTAGAATTTGTATAAAAAGTGATCTGATTAATTGAAGAAGATATCTGAAAGCAGCAAGCTAAAATCAGCAAACCTGAGGTGGTTTGGGATGTTCAGCCTGGAGAAGGGAAGCTTTTGGGGGGACCTTAGAGCCACCCTCCAGTACTTAAATAGGGCCTGCAAGAGAGCTGGAGAGGGACATTTCACCAGGGCAGTTAGTGATGGGACAAGGGGTAATGTTTTTTACCTGATGGAGGGCAGGTTTAGTTTAGATGTTAGGAAAACTTCTTTACTGTGAGGGTGATGAGGCACAGGAAGAGGTTTCCTAGAGAAGCTGTGGATGCTCCATCCCTGGAAGTGTTCAAGGCCAGGTTGGATGGGCTCTGAACAACCTGGTACAGTGGAACAGGAGTTGGAACTAGATGATCTCCAAGGTTCCTTCCAACCCAGACCATTCCATGATTCTATGAAATACATACGTATAAGGCACTGCACTTAAGTCAAAAGCAAGTGAGAATAGAAGAATAGATGGAGCTATCACTGAAATGCAAATCTAATGCTGAAGAAATCCTTGCATGAAGATCCTGTGCTTGTTTCTCTTTAATATTCCAATATTGTGTTAGAGGGAATCTGTCAAGTTTTGACCATTACTGCAATGGAGTGATTTATACAAAATGTCAAGGCATAAAAGGAAGGCAAAAGTAGTAATAAAAGGGTTTGATAGAAAGACTCCTCCAGTTCTCTCCTAAGAGAGGAAATGGAGAGTAATGGAAAAATAAACTATGGTTTATTAAAATAATGATTGTAATAAAATTTTC
>WEKY01051517.1:29483-63751 GCA_013390045.1 Picathartes gymnocephalus
TTTTTTTTTCAAGAAAGAAAAATACACATCATCACATTAAATTTGTAATAACAAAAGGGAAACTAGTGAAATATAGAAATTTATTCTATATATATTCTATAATATTTTATTTATTAATAGAATAGTATTTAATAAAATATTTTACACCCCCATTATAACAAATGTCCATATTCTTATTCATGATTTGAAAATATATTTGGACACTATTGTAAATAGAAAGATTGCAATTTCTTTTATACAATCCTGTTTACAGTTCTTTGAATAATTTTCTTTGGTCTTTTTGGGAAGAAAACTTGCATAACTAGTGCCTGTATAAGAACTGAAAATTTTATTACCTGACTTATTTTCAATATGAATTATTAATAGTCAGATTTATTTCTGTGTGGCAGTGTCTCTTCAGGTGTGATTGAATATGTACTACTGATGGAGCACTTATAAATTTTCAAAAAGTCAATCAGCTTCTTGTTTAAGAATTTATTTCAGATCTTACATATAATACTTACTTAATATTATGTTGATGTGGAGCTATGATAACTTACATTGAATATACTAATGTAATAGAAAATATTATTCTGTAGTGGGTCCCAGAGAAGCAAAGTTGTGGGGTTTTGGAGGTTTTTTTTGTTTATTTTATTTTTTAATGATCCACAAAATCCAGGATTTATAAGAATAAAGTTGGAATGATTAAATACAGAAAACTCAAGATGATTATGTCAGGGAGAGCAGAAATAAAAGAGGACACTTGTAAAACTCTGCCCACGGTGCTCTAGCATGTGGGGTCTTAAGTTAATTCAGTGGCTTTCTGAACTGCAGGAAAGTCTCTGGACACCTGTCTGGTATGTGGGGTGTTTGTTCTCTGAGACTTGGTTGCCTGCTTCCCACGCTGCTCAGCACTATCTTACTGTCTTTGCTTGAAATGAAGCTTGAAGCTCTTCAGTGCCACTCTTAACTTCCTCCTTTGCGTGCTGCTGACTTCGAACTATCTCCACCATGAGCATGCTCAGCTTCTCCTTGGGAAAAGAGCAGCCTTCCCCTGCCATCCATTCATTCTTTTTTCTCTTTTTTACCCAAGACGTCTTACCTTAGAGAGTCTACTAAAGTCATATAGCCTAAAAGAAGAACAAACCAATTAAGCACTATCTTCTACCTATGCATATTATTTTAATTTCAGTGTTTTTAAAGACCATTATATCAATCAGTAAACAGAATTACAACCTTTTGCTTCAGTTCCTTAGGGACTTTACTGTAGCATAATAAAACAAGTAACATGAAAAACCTTTTAGCTATAATGAAACTCAAGAAATTGTTTAAACTTTTATGAAGTAAGCTGATCTCAAACTGAAATAATCTGAATTGGGTATTCTAGCTGCATCTGATTATGTAACAAAAGCATCAGACCAGTGATATTTCCCCCTGGTATTGGAATGGTTATATGAGTGGGAATTTTAGCTTGTAAGAGCTGTCTTTCCTGTGTTTCATTTCAAATCTGTTCTGCTATTTCTCATTTGCTTCTCTGATTCATTATTTTTTTCACCCTTTTCTTTGACCCCTTCTTTTATAGAAGAGGGCTTTACAGGAGAGATTGCCTGAAGCTGTTTTGGAGGAGATTTGACTTATTTTGAGACGTTTCTCACTTCTCATTTTATTCACTTTTTCAGCAAGTCTGGATTGTGCAGACACTGTGTCTTTCTTTCCTGCTGACTTCTTATCACATAGCTGCCCGCTTGGTCTGCAGTCCATTCAGTCCACTTTGTCTACAGGGGCAGTTCAAGCAGCTGTTACTTAGCCAAACTGTGAAGTAAGCATTAGACCTTAATCGTTGCATGCTGGTCAGTGCTAAAGTCAGTCCCGTATTTTTCTGATTGGAGATGAGATTTGCATTCTAAAGATTTAATTAAAGTATGAGTTTCAAAGGAAGTCTGCACTGACCTGGTTAATATTTAACGGCTTTTTTTTCTTCTTCCATGGACTTCATTAAGTTTTCTCAGTGTAAGTGTGGATAATAACATTTTAGTCATAGGGGATGATCCCTAAAAGGCAGTGCTTTTCATGTGGTTTTTCTCATAGTAACAGTAATACAGAACACGGTAAGCAGTCCTCTTCTGTGTTCCAGTACTTTCCCATGAATCTTTTCTGAATCTAACTTCTGCAGATGTGAAATTCCCCTGCAAAAGGTGCTTTCTTTTGTTACATATTCAGTCTGGACAGAAGACTTGTGGAGGAGGAGAATAGTGCCAGTTTGGATTGCCATAGGTAAGTACTGTAACTGGAACAAAAATGGGCAGCTGCTCCCTGGTGGATCTGTGGCTGAGGAGATAAGGTGCTGTGATAAACATCTACGTATATGCAACCTATAGTGCACAAGGGCAAACTAAGTGATCTCGAAAGACCTGAAAATAGCTTTACTATTATTACAAGTTTGAATCTGGCAAGATGACAACGTGTACCTGCACTCTGACCTAAAACTCAGACATGGTCTGTGGGGATGTCACAGGAGCTGAATCCACAGATTCCAAAGATTTCACAGAATATTCTGAGTTGGAAGGGACCCACAAGGATCATCAAGTCCAGCTCTTAAGTGACTAGCCCACACAAAAGAGATGAATTGCATAGTATATGCCACATATAAAAGCAAATATTGTACATCCAAAGAAATAAAATACCCCCTCTTTCCAACACTGTCCCTCACCATAGTGATCCTCAATGTCCAAAACCTGTCACTGGATGTGTGGTCTGGTAGTTTTATGTTACCGTGGCATAATTCAACACTAACACAAAAAATCATAGATTTATCTTCAAAATAAAATTCCTTTGTGTTATTCTGTGGAGCATGCTGAAATGCACTCTAATTAATTTAGTTTTCAGAAAATTGATAGATACTAGAGTAATTTTCAATATTTACTTTTGTGTAAGATAGGCTACTTTTCCGTAGATTCATGCATCTGAATAGTTATTCCACAAAGGTTTGGATTATACTGTTTCTTTTTACAATTAGTCTGGTGACAGCTTGAATGAAAATTAGTTGAGTGACATTAGCTAGATGAATAACATTCATCTAGTTATTAATAGACCTTGAAAATATTTCTGTCTTCTGGAATCATTCAGCTATTTTCTTTGGCAGTGAATGTCTTAATGAAAATTAAGATCATAAATGGTATGCTTCTGTTCTTACTCAGTTCATTTAGTGCTTTCTGAAAGCTGTGTTTGTTGTTCCAAAAGGTGCTGTACTCTTTGGTCTTTATTATATCACTGGGCTTACTCATAATAATTATTTCTGTTAAAAGAATGAACATTACTTGTGTGTGCACCTGTTTGGATGGTATATGTACGTATGTGTTTGTATGTATATATATTTTTTATAAATATATATATAACAGTTACATGCATTTGAATAAAATTTTCAGGATTTTTCAGGATTTAATCTTAAATAGTGTTATTTTTCTTTCTACATCTAATCTTTACAGTTCTACTTCCCATTTTTAATATTACTTCTATTCCTCTCTTCCAGTTATTGTGTCTTAACTTCTCAATAATTACAGATTGTTTTGGGCCCTAGAGGTTGATATCCTTAATGTGCTAATGTCTGCTGATGGCCTTACTATAATGGCATGGATAAAGACATGGTAATTATAGCTTTTCACCATTATCCCTAATCCAATAGCATGGTAGGTGACTAGGTTAGATTTTAGTTTAGCTATGCTAGATTTTGGGTTGTATTTAGCAAACTAATAAATAAGATTTCAGTCCTAGTGAATGAGGGGGGTGGTGGTGGTTTTTTAACTGTAGATCATTTTCAGGAGAAATCTAGTAACTGGAATGGCTAAACAGTTGGAAACTGAAGACCTGAAGATAAATCAAGGAGCACATAAAAATGGTGTCATAATTCCCGGTAGATGTTCAGGCTGGCATCATAATTTAAACTCTCTCTCCCACATAACTAATTATCTTACACATGTTAAGACTGCTTAATATTGCAGAAATTAGTATTCCTTAACGTATGGTAATAGAAGTTACCATAAATTTGGCAGAAAGTTTCACCTCTTAAGTTATGGATTGGCAAGTGGCATTTGTTAATGATGTTAAACTTAAAACACAGTGAGACCATTACTGTGGATTAAAGGCAGCTCCTTACTTTGGCTTCCAAAACATGGGGTTATAATGGATATAACTGAAGTGGGAATGTGAGCTGATTGGTTTTCCCAGTACTGATTAACAGTAGTGGATCAGCAGATGGACACTCAAGTTAAACCATCTAACTTACACTGGAATTTAATTGTACAGTGCTATTTTCAGGTATCGACTAAAGCAAGGTTTACTGCATAATAGCCTAATAAACTTTTCAAATGATAGATGAGTTTAAATAACCATTATCATAAACACAGCTAACATTGCAAACCAGTTGAAAACAGTTCCTAATATCTTTTGCTACACCAACTAACATATACTCATTCAGTGATTTATGTAGTCATCTCCGGTGGAGGTAACACAATAGAGCCCGCTGAATTAGAAGGGATAATTCCTGTGATAATAACCAAACAAAGGTGTGACTCTTTAGAGTTTAGATTGGATGGTGGAACCATAACGAATTTTTTATTTTTTTGTAATACAGCTTTATTTCACTTTTACAAAAGGTTTTTCTATTTTTCTTACACTTAAGGTTACCAAGGGCATGAAGTGAAAAAGGAAATAAAAGCTGCAAAAAGCTAAAATTCATATTGCAGTCATAATTTTTCTTGATTCATTGCTTTATAGTCTCTTTAGGTCAGAATTTGCAGGAGCCTGTAGAAAGAGTGCCAGAAATCCCTATTAGAAAGATGATATGGGTTAATCTGCCTCCTACACTGTGGGTCACTGACCTCTACCTTGAACATGAATATTTATTTTCAGTCTGGAGTTTGGTGTCACTAATTAGATCTCTGGATCTAAATTTGTTCAGTAATTTGTTTTTATTTTTAATGTTGTGAGTAAGTAAATGGTCTTTTGAGCTTTGAGAAATACGGGAAATGTACATTTGCTGAATGAGAGTGCTAAAACATGGGGCGGAATTCTGATTTCATATTGGTTGTGATTTTTAGAAATGGTGATGTTGAAATCTAATCACACACATTTAGTAGAAAATTACATATTTTTGTAACCTTTGTTTATGGTACAGATTACAGAAGTCCTACGGGTAGAACAGTGAGAGAAATGTCCAAACAGTTGATTCTCTAGATTTTCTGTAATAGATTAAGGGTTGTGTGTCACAACGTTCGCACCAAGAAGTTACAACTAATATTTCTCATTACTGCAGATGTGGTCCAATCATCTCCACCACAAGGGTGTGATTTGGATTCCAGTTGAAATTTTTTGGCTGCTACTTGTTAGTGCAAATTATTGTACATCAATATGATGAGTATTATGGACATGTCCTTATGAGAGGCAATAGAATGACAAATATCTATTTAGATGACATATAATTCGTGTTATAATTTATGAGGAGAAAATTCATCAGGTAGTTTTACTTAGTATAGAGATATAAGGAGCTATGGATGTGGAGCCTGTAATTTCAGTGGTTTTTTTTGTTAGGATGATGCCACCAAATAACAAATGAGTGTACGTTGAGGTGAAACAACTCCAATTAACACCATAACAAGTTCTTAAGTGCAGATAATTTATTTCATGCTTACAGAAGGTGTAGAAGATGAGACGTGAGGATATGGACAGGTAGTAATTATTCACTGATTCAATACAGTAATTTATCTTGAATCAGAGATGCAAACAAAGTAACAAAAATGATTGAGGTTTGGTCTTGCACTGAGTTTTGTGTTTTAGTGCCAACCTGTTCTGAGTCTGAGATCACCAAGTGGCTGAGTATCATAGTAAAGTTATGAATATCAAACTTCTGTTATTAATCTTCAGACTTTTCTAATCTTTCTTCCTTTCTTACCATTCTGTTGCACTGATGCCCTACACCCCTGCCTAGCTTTTTATTTTTGTGCCTGTTTCAGGGGATATGTTAATGCATTGCCTTTTTGCTCCTTTTTGTGATACAGGATTCATTTTAATGTTTGAAATAAAAGTACTTTGGGGCATGATCCATGTCTCTGATTTTTTCTTTTAACAGTGCATGACACTGTAGGGCTGTGCAACTTCACTGAATTTCTAGGCAGTGCCGCATTATAAGTAGAAAAATCTTGTGGTTTGCTTCCACCTTCCATGTAATTAGCATTCCTGGCTGAATAGAACTTAACAATATTGTACACTTGTTCAAATGCTATATAAGAACTTCTGGGGAAAAAAAGATCAAATAAATAGTATGGTATCTTTATCAATATTTATTATAGAAAGTTGTACATATGCTGAAGTGCATATGTTACATATACTGAAAGTGGAATCATCAGGTTCTGCTAATTAGTAGACAAGATGCTGCTCACATTACAGTTTCATGAAAATGAAAATTTTGTGTCTCCTATTTTCACAGGTTATGCCATCTGGCTTCACTTTTATTCAGTGCATGAATAGCATTAACTTTTAATTTTTATCATGTACAAAGTGCTAAATTAATTCCTTTATTTCCTGTGTCTTCTAAATTGTTAGCCTAATTAAGAGCTCACTTAGCAGAATATTGCATATTAATCACAAGACCTCTTTCACTAACATGCTAATTTATTAGGATAAAAGAACACTGTAACACTTCAAGACATGGAACTTCCATAACGTTTCTATTCATAATATCTAAATTCTCAGAATTATCAGCAGATCTCATCACCCAGCATTACTACTGAGTTAAATATGTGGCATCAGTGTTCAATGATGGAATTTTAACTTTGTTCATGTTAGTATTACTTCCAATCTCTCTTCTTTGAGGCAGTATCAGCTGCATAATATGAAGTTGGACCTCCTTCAGAAAAAGGATTTTCTGTTAATCTAGTTCAGTATGTAATTTTATTTGGGGAGATACGAGATAGTGTATATGTGTTTTGAAATTTCAATCCCATCTCCCAAAGTCTCTCAGGTTTATGAGACAAATTCTCAATATTAATATATTTCTAATGACTGTATTGTTTAATTAGTTTTTACTATTGCAGATAATACCACGTGTGTATGTGATTTTAAATCTTTTTATCATTATCAAGAACAACTTTTATTGCATTATTAATTCAATAGAATGGTCATAGAAAAAGCTATTTTTCTCTCCATTGTGTCTTAAACTCAGTAAGATAATGTGAATTGTATGAATTGAACAGTTCCACCAGAAACAACTGGCCTGACCATACACTTGCAAATACAGATGTGCTTTAAATACCTTGATACTTCAAGGCTGATTTCTACCTGTTGAACTTAAGTTGTCAGGCTGAGTAATTGCAGCCCTAGTGAGGCTGAATCTGGAGTGCTGTGTCCAGTTCTGGGCTCCTCAGCACAAGAGAGACATGGAGAACCTGGAGCACATCCAGTGAAAAGTGACAAAGATGATTGAGGGATTGGAACATCTCTCTCGTGAGGAAAGGCTGAGGGAGCTGTGCCTGTTCAGCCTTGAGAAGAAACAACTGAGAGGGGACCTCATCAATGTCTGTCAGTATCTGCAGGGAGGGTGCCAAGAGGATGGAGCCAGGCTCTGCTCGGTGCTGCTGAACAATTGGACAAGAGGCAACTGATTCACAGGAAATTCCACCTGAACATGAGCAAGAACTTTACTGTGTGAGTGACTGAGCAGTGGAACAGATTGCCCAGAGAGGTCATGGAGTCTCCCTCACTGGAGGTATTCCAGAACTGTCTGGACACAATCCTGTGCCATGTGCTCTGGGATGATCCTGCTGGAGCAGGGAGGTTGGACCAGATGACCCACTGTGATCCCTTCCAGCATTGCCCATTCTGTGATTCTGTGAATTTCACTAAGTGAGCTGGCCATGAAATATATGCAGCTTGCAAATGCTGGAGTAGATCCCAAAAGTTTGTAAGTATTGGTTGGCAACAGGGTTGATGTAATGGATTATGTTATATTTTATCTAGTCAGATATCTCTGAAAGTCCAACACTTTGCCTTCAGTCTAGCTCATATACTATCAAAAATATTTCTTTTATTTGATGTTTGAGTAGTCTCAGCAAATGGTGCACTTTTTTCAAGCCATATCAATAATTTTCCGCTTTTATGGATTTGTTCTATGATTTTAGTTTCATTCTCCATGTTTGGAAGAAGCAATACTTAGATACCCTCCTAACTGTCAAAACATGCATTCTATTTATGTGCCTTTTGTCACTTCTCTCTTATCCTGAAGACATATAAGAACAGTCTGGAAAAGCCTTTTAGTTTTAAGAACCAACTTTTTCAGGTTTTTTAAAACCTTGTAAAACAGAAGTAGTAGATCCTGGAAACTGGCATAAGTATTCTAATATTGGAAAAAAATGGGATGAAAGAAATAAGTATTTGTATTCATATCAGATTGATTCTGAACTCAGTCAAGAGATTAAGTATTTCTTATGAGTGTTAATCAGAAGCAGAAAGAACCAAAAAGAATTAATGCAGTGAAGTGGGGTTAAAGGAAAGTAGATCTTCCTTGACAAAATTAAGGTAATGATGTATTTAAAAGCAGACAGGGGATGTTGGAAATCATTACCATTAAAAATGTGATAAAATTTTAAAATGATACACTATAGAGTAGAAGTTGGTTGATGGTTCCCAAATTAATTTTAAACAGTATAAAGGCACCTATATGCTATATTTAAGTGGTACTCTGAGGGCATTTATTATAAAATGTTTAAGGCTTTTTTCCAGAGATCTGGAACAAAATATAAAATCACTGGTTGTAAAGAAACATCCAGAGAATGCAGTGCATCTTTTAGCCTAAGAGAAAAGTTCTGAGATGGTCACATTCTGAAATATGATACAATAAATAAAACTTGACCCTAGAAAACTGTTTAGTCTCATCAATACACCATAGGGCTGAAAGCTGAAAATGTTTTTCAGGCCAATGTTTGACTAGGCAGAGCTTTAGTGGTGCAGATAGTCTTGTGTTGGGACAACTTGCTAGTGGCTGTTGTGGTGGTTCTCTGACCTTGCAATGATGCAGCCTCCATGGACAGGTATGCATAAGTGGGATTGCTTGCACATCAGGAAAAGCTGATGCTTTTCAAATCTTAAAAAGTTGAGGTTTGTCAACATTTTATTAGCCTACTGTGCATATATGCTGTAGAACTGGTAGGAGTTGAAAATAGTTGACATGACTAGTATATTGGAATCCTATCTGAATATTTTGTCAGAGCCAAGACTTCACCTTTGGTGCTATGTTGATTCGGACTGCTCTGCTGTATGGTTGAAAATTTGAAACCTGAAGAAGTAAAACCTGTGGGACTTTAAGGCATAAGCTGTACAGTGTGTGAGGCTCTGCAGCACTGAGGTCTCTGCACCGTCCAAGCCCAGCCATCTGTGTTTGGCTTTTAACAGTTTAGTCTGCAGTAGCAGCAGAGTGTTTGTAGGAGCAGGATTGTGTTATGGTGCATTGTTCTGCAAATATTCAGTAGCTATTGGAGAGAGACTTAATGGGAATTCTAAATGTTCCGACCATATTCCTCTAATGTGAATTGTCCCTTGTTCCATCTGTTACCCGTTATTTGGTTTGCACAAGATTTATACCACTATAAGACACCACCAAAAGAGAAGCCCCTAGAAATGTTACTCTTACAATGATGCCTTTCTTTCTGCAGTAGGACCATTTTTGCCATTACTTTCTCCAGCTCTAGTGGAAAAGGACTTGGAGACCTATCTTGTTCTGAGACCCAAGAGGACACAGTGCTTTTCTGTCCATTTTATGGGCTCTGCAGCATTACCTAGACGCTGTTTTAGAATTCTTACCTCTTACTGGATTAGTGGCACTGTTCTTTTCCAAGAGCTAATAGAGAAAAATTATACCAGATAATAAATGATGCTTAAATTTCTGTTGCAGAATTTAACCTTGTGGTCTGACATGTATGCTTAACTGGGGAAGGATATGGATAAAAGAATTATTATCTGTGAAATTTTACAACTGAAAAGGCATTAAAAAATCAGCTTTAGAAATAGATAAATACACATCTAATTGATATTGTGAAAGTAAATGTATGATTATATCAGTTACAGTTAAATTAAATATCCAAGCCAATGAAACATCTATAGAAAACAATTTTTCCACTTGGTGGAAGGTTGCCTTCCTTTTCTTGGTGATCCACATATTACAATGTCTCAACAGTATAAACGTATATGTTAATATTAATATTAATAATTTCCCTAAATGTCGTGTCATACATGTAATAGATGTGCTAATTCTCTCACAGTTGCATAAATAATTCCATTTACTTTGGGGAATTTTTGCTGTATTTTTTTGGTATGTTGTCTTGAACCACTACTTGCCCAAGTAGATTGGTGATTTTTGTATACTTTGGTTCAGGGCGCTGGAATGCGGCCTAATAATTTTGGTTTTAATACATTCAAACAGAGGGTTATTCTGACTTTGAAGCAGGAGTTATGTGTCCATTATACATAAGAGTAGTAAAGAATAGGATAGCTGTCAGTCCGGATTAGAATCCAGAGATATTCCTACAGAGTTCTCCACATTTGTGTGTGACCTCTGTTGACTTCCCTTTCTCATTTCTGCTTGTCAGGGAGAAGGAGTGAAAGGATGTTTATTCATTTCTCACAGCAATGCTCCTCAACACACGTCTTCAGGGTTGTGTTTCTTAAAGTAACAATTGACAAAGCTTCAGCAGTTCTCTCTCAGGGTATTTGCAAGATGTTACTACCGATTTTAGTAACATTTTTTCCTTCATGGTGGAAGTAGAACAGAAAATATGACAATTATAGTGGAATATATCACTGGAAAGAAGTAGTTAGCAGGGCAATGACAGGACTGTGGGACATAGTCATCCATCTAGGCAGTCCCTTCAGAAAATGACCAAATAGGGGAATAATGTGTTGATGGAACCAAAACTTCATTTGTAATTTTGGTCTTTTGTTAAAACTATATGTTTTCTAGTATGGTCTTATATTTCTTTTCATGTAAGCTTTAAGAAAAAATTTGTGGGAGGACAGCAAGTTACTGTCTTGTCTTAGTTAGACAAATGTCTTGGTCTTGACCCTTTTGCAATTCATAAAACTGAAGGATTTGCTATTGGTTTTTTCTGTAATAGGTAAGAAAAAAAATGATGTAGTATTATGCTGTTAGTAGAAAAGTGATCACAAATATGTTAAATCATTATCATTTGAGAATTAAAATAGTTTTTATACAAAATGTTAAATTTTTTTTTGTTTATTTGATACTTAATAGGAAAATCAAAAAGAAATATTTGTCTTGAAAATATTTATTCTATAGTTATTGTGGGTTTTTCTGGTTTTGGGGTGGTTTTTTTGTTTTTGTTTGTTTGTTTGTTTTTTGTTTGTTGTTTGGTTTTGTTTTGTTTTGTTTTTTCCCAATAGCCCCATTCCCTCCTCCACTTCTTGCAGAGGAAAATGTGTGTGAATTCAGGCTTTACTTGAATGTGGGAGATTGGGACATCTTTGCTTTATGTATTCCAGTTTCGTTCATTTGGTACCAGAGTACCACTTCTTAAAGTATGGACACTTTACAAAATTAAATATATAATTTACTAGGACAAAAGTGAAATATTGTTGCTTTTGAAATAGAAATTTAGATCTCTTGTCTGTTAAATGTTAAGGTGATGAATCCTTTTCTCCTCTTCACTTTTTATTCCAGCATCTTTCACCAGCATTCTTGGTTGTAGTAATCAGTGCAGTCCTTGGTATGTTCCCTGGGAAAAGTTTGTGTGGTTTATGGTGTGTGGTGTGTGCCTCCCCCAGGTCTGCTTTTTTTTTAGTTTTCCTTGCTGCCTTCTGTAAACTTTTTCCAAATGAAAGTGAGGAGTTGCTCTTCAAAACAATCCTTTTGCTCCCCAACCACTTGCATTTATCCTCATTAACAGCAGCACAAGCAAGGCAAAAAGCCCGTCTTCAGCAGCTCAGCCATACCTACAAAAATACAGCTTACAGGTACTAAGTGGTGAACACAAAAAGGAAGTGCAAGCATCCATCAAAGTTCATGGTGGTGTCCTAAACAGGACAGAAGCTTCCAGATTAGGATGTCATTGGGCCCAACAGGACGTTATTGAAAATGAAGGGTTGCTAGAAACAACACAACTCTGGACACTGAGCATGTAGGGAGAGGCCTGTTTTGCCCAAGAACCAGGGCAAGCTGGAGAGCTAGCAAAGAAATTTGCTACTAAAATTCTATTGCTATGAACGTTTCACAAAATACTGCATCACAAAGAGGTTTTTCAGAGTCACCAGATAGCTTGTTATGACAATTTTTCAGTAAAGATAGCTGCAGGCGTTCTGCTAGTCAGTCAACAAAATTGGGACTGTGTTTTAGAGAGAAAAAAAAAGAAGCAGATATTGACTGTCCATACAAATGTGAAGCAGAAAAAATGTCCTGAAGAAACTCCCGTAACTCACTCACATGAACTCTTTAAATAAGAGATAATAAAGAAGGAGGTCTGTAGTTTCTTTAGTCTTTCTTTACAACTCCGTTGGTGCGTATGTGTAAAAAAATGAAACATATACATGTAAAATAAAAGAATACTTTCGAAAAGTAGAAATAGTGAAATAATCAATTTTTAAAAAAACCTAAGTAGGGATTTTCAGTGTTTATCCAGACATTAATAATGGTAATAATAGACTTATGTATATCTCTGTGTTGGATCAGCTATAGAAATTATTTTCATACAGTAAATTCTAGCTGATGTGCTATTAGATGCTCAATTTTTCAGGTGGAGGATCCCGTTCCTCAGCAACCCTGTATCTTCTGGTTGACTTTATGGAATAGTATGTGCATCTGAAAATGTTATCTTTTTATTATGTTCCAAAATCATTTTGGCTTAATAATCAGTTTCAAACATTCTTTTCTTTAACTCTGTCTGAGTCTCTTAATTATAATTTAGTTAGGAAGCTATTTCAGTCTTTATTCTATTGTAGCACTGCTTATCCTCCCGGTTCAGAGCCCATTTGGAAAGATGAGGTATGACTTTTTTCTAATTAGATAGAAAAAGTAGTCAGCTAAAAAATATTCAGCTAATGACTCTGATGCTTTGTTAGGGCTTGAGCAGAGATGTTTTAATATAACATAGCAATATATTATAATGATGTAGTAATAAGATAGTTTGTTTCTGAAAATTGTCGTGTATCAAGTCATTGATCATCTATTCAAATGGAGCATGATAACAACTCTGACCTAGAGTACATAGTTTTTCAAGTTTAGAAGAGTACCTTGCCAACATTTTTTTAAAGTGTCTGTATTTTATGATCACTTATTAGTATTTTAGAGTGGCTGAAGAAGTGAATTTTATTTTTGAAATTAGGACAAAAATCAAGAAAGGGGAAGGTGATTTAAAGTGGTCACCTCGCAAAGCAGACATAGCCATGAATTCTGGAAATACTAGTTGATATGATGATAGAAAATGAAAGAGCAACAAGTTAGAAAGCTGTGAAATTTGTGGATGGCAGTGGTAAGATGTAGAGAGGTGCTGTCAATGATGAAGTTTGATTGGGTCCTGAAATTGTGGTATTGGAAAGAGATAGCAGAGAGCTTGGGTCCAGATAGTGTTGTCCAGCTAATGAACGTCACATAAAGCTGAAATTCTGGAATTTTGTTAAGCTGGGAAAAGCTGGGGGAATAACAAGATGGAAATAACATTAGGAAAAAGTTGATTTTATTTATTCATTTTATTTTTCTAAACAGTGTTAAATAAGGGATCATGTGTTTCAATAGGTAAAGCTAAAAGGGTAATTTGTTCAGAACACAGATCTCTTTAAAGGGACAGTTTAAATACAGTCATAGTGACATAAGAAGGCTGGTATATTTTGCTTGTTAAGAGAGACTGATTCTGTTTCCATCTTTGTAGCATAAGTGTGCACTTAAATAAATGTGTAAAATATTGGGGAGCTGCCATGAAAAAGTTGTGGCTGCTTACTTATAATCAACAGAGGAAGGGATTTATTNCAGGAAAGCATAATCCATACACACACACAAATATATATATATATAAAAGTAACAATGTAGAACAGTCTCTTAGGAGCAAAATTATATGGACTTGTTTTGTAAATGAACTTCATAGAGCCAAATAGAATATATGTGTGAGACTTTTGTAGCTCTGTGATAGTGTTATAACTAATTTTTGGACTTCTGAGAGAAAATATATTCAGCGTTGCGCACAATAGCTCTGTTTCTTTGCTACAGGTACCCCTTATGAGGTTTTCTTTCTTACTTATCAAGAAAAACAATTTGTCTTGTGTTCCTTATAAGTTTGTTTATCGGAAGACTCTAGAGGAAGAACTTCTCTGCTTAAAAAAAGAAAAACAACATAGGTAATGTGCTGTCTGCTAGAGAAAAAAGTTCTGAAGTTTAATAGTCCTTAATAATGTGTTTCTGTTGTCATGGAGGGGTTTTATTTTTTTGTAGGTTTATTTGTTCTGCTTTTGCTTTATATAGTCTTTCTTTTATAAGTTTAGCTTTGTACTGGCAGTGTTGTGCTTCATAAAAGGGAGGTTATATTTCCTTTATCATCCTTTTACTTTTATGTCCACTAGAGTTTGATGGCTAAAAGGCTGAGGAAGAAACAAATATTGGGAGATAGGAAGATATTGGGCATGTACTTCACCTTATAGGAACAGAATCTCAATCTGGCAGGAAAAAGAATGCATCATTGCAATGAAGCATGCAAGAGTAAAGTTAAAAATTGGATCAGACTAAATACTAGATATGGTTAGCACTTTCCATCTCATACAGATGTGAGTTGCGAAGTGACTGATGGAGGCCATGGAAGCAATCCAGTTTTTACTGTGTCTGTTTTCTGTCATTGACTGATCAAGAGGTTTGCTCCTTTGTGCTTGAATACAGTGTCATGTTGTTTACAGTTCTTTCATGGTTGTTTTTTCTGAGACTTGATAAGAAAAATGATTCAAACATAAAATTGTTAATACTATTTATGGAACAATTAGAAAGTGACATTAATGAGTTAATCCTATGTCAGTTCTGATGCCAGGAACCCCTGAGGCGTGTCAGCATCAGACAGACCTCTTCAAGATGTCCATGACATGCTGCACAGAATTTCCATCCATGGTGAGGTTCAACATACCTCACCACCTGCCATGCTTTTATAGATTTCTTCCTCACCATTACATTTATCAGTTATAAATGGCCTGTTTCCTCACAATAAAACCAATAATTTGTGATCTAAAGAGTGTGAAATGTCCATGAAGGACATGTAATACATGTTAGAACATCAGACAGGACCATCTGTACATCCTCCTGTAACATCTGTACATCCTCCGGTAACACCTGCAAGATACCATGACAGGACAGAGCATGGGGTCATTCAGCGGCCACTTGGGATGACATATGGGTACTGGCTGGGGAGGCTTAGCTGGGTCAGCATATACTTCAGGATCACTAATTCCTCATTATATATTCAGAATGAGCTCCCCCACAGCAGTTTTTCTGTAACGATACGTTAAAATGAGCTGAAGCACTGTGAGCAAGCGATATCTGTAAAAATAAGCACACAAACATTTTTGTGTTGATTCAGAGATGGAGAGAAAGCATGATTCAGGTTATGAATAATTGGAGCCTTTGCTCTGAAGACATAGGTTCCTTGCTTCTAAGAAAAGGTGGGAAATATTTAAAGAGATCATATTTGAGAAGCAAGTATGATCTCTTTTGCATAGTGTCTTCTTTCATGGGAGAACCTTCCTTTTACATCTACCATTGTTTTTGCTCTGATATGATATTTCATTCTTCCTTCCAAAGTTCATATTATAATGAAATAGATATGCAGTGAATAACAGCTGCAGCTGGGTTCCTAAGAGGTAGATCTTGCAAACTATTGTAAGTTACTATAGTCTGCTTAGAGCATGAAAAATATGGGGAAAAAATCTGCAACTCCAATGTGTTTCTAAGCTAGCTTCCACTCTTTCTCAAATCTTTAGTTGCAGGCTGGGCCTTCAGTATTGGCACTTTCAGGGATTTTATGCCTTCCGTAAGTACTTAATTTTTTAGCTGTCCTGGTCATTTATATTTTAACAAGTTTCCTTATTTTTAAGGTTCCCCATATGAACTTTAGTAAAATGATTATTGATATGCTTTGTTCTTTTTCTCTTTTTTGTCATAGCTTTTCTGTGTGTTGCAGTATATTTTGAAATCTAATGCCTCTATGTCTCACTGATAGTTTTCCTTTTGTATTGATGTACTCAGTTCTAAACTTGGGGCAAAACTATATTTACATTTTTATATGTGTAAATTGCTCTTTAAAAATAAACAAAACAAAGGTATGATATTTTGATGCTTACTATTATTACAGGGATCAACAAAATGTTTAAAAAAAGAAAAAAATCTTGTTAGTGCAGGATAATTAAAAAAGGCACATAGCAAGTTAGTACTTTATTAAACATATCCTTCAAAAAGTTATGTAGGTGGTTAATTCACATCTGAACATCTGAGATTACTCCTTTTAGGTTTTATGTGCTAAGTATGCAAAATATTTTTTAAGTGATAAGAAAATAGTTTGTGGAGTAGATATGCATTCTTATGATCTACTTTGTTAGCAGATAGATTTAGAGAGAAAAACTTCATGGTTAAAAGTCATTACACAATTCAGAAAAGAGCATTCCCTTTACTGTGATGCACACTTGAATTCTTAATGGTAAAATAATAGTAGAGTAACTGTCATGAGCATAACAACATTAAAAAAGTCCTGATTTTATTCAGCCCAGATTTTTTTTTATTTGGACCATAGTTTGAGAGACACATTAGTAAACTTCCTGAGAATCCCTTATGATAGTTAGTGTTGGCTTTACAATTATTATATTTATCTAAGGATTAGCAGAAAAAAATATTTTATGATATTTTTATTTGCTAAAATTTCTACAGCATAAGGTGTAAATTTTAACAGGTGCAAAGAAAGCTTAGAGTAATCAGTTTACTTTTATGAGAGTAAAGGTGATAACTCAGGAAATATGGTTTGGTTTGCCATGTTTTAACCATCTGACAGCTTTAACTCTCTTTGTGGGAACTTTTTTTTTCCTTTTGGTCATCTGAAAAACTGATCTGTAATCCATTTATGTGATTTAGTTTTCCAGATTAGGAAGATCCTCTAATTATGTTGTATTAAGAGATTGCAATTAGAATTTGTAATGGAATCTTAGCTTGAATACCACCCAAAATGTGCCACTTCAAAAAAAGAAAAAATGTTTTGCTGATCTTTATTTCCCCCAACTTGTTCTGTTGTAATGTTGCTCTGTAATAAGAATATTGAATGCTACTTTGAGTCTTTGAAAGGCAGTAAGTAAGTAACAGAGATTAAAAAAGGGATTACAGGATCCAGGGAGTTCACTGAACCAGCATCATTAAACCAGTGCTCATGGAAGATATTTATAAACTGTTCTTTTGTAGCCTGTAGTTGAACACTCAGTTTCAGTTATGGTTTTTCAATCTCTTTCTCTGATTTCCAAGGAATGATAAAGGGGTGGGGTGAGGGGTGCAGTGGAACACTCAGTGTATGTTCTGTGAGGACATGATTTACATGCCTTTGTTGAGGGGCATGCATATTGCATAAAGGTTTCATTTGCTGGACACTTTGCAACTGAATAGAGCTACATAGGAGTATATATGTGTATGGGTGTTTTTATATGTGTACATCTATATATATATAAATATATACATATACACAGACATGCATATTTGTATATCTAGGTTCACTTTATCTCTAGAACTTCAAACAGTATTAGAAGTCTGAAATTTTTCTTTTTAAAAAATTTCATTTTTGGGTTTATCTTTGGCAGGATAGTTTCTCTAACAGAATGGCAATGATGCCTGTTTTAGATTCCTCACATTTGTTGCATTTAAGCTATAAGATACAGGCATGCATTGCTCATTAGGGGGCATGCTAAGGAGTAAAAAGCTTGCTGGTAAATTGTTATAAGCAGAGTCTAACTTCTATTATTTTACAAATTGTTTATTTGTGATCTCTCAAGTTTTAAAAACTAAGGCAACTAAAATTGTCATTATAATAATCATTAAATATCTATGATTTTTTCAGCTTGACAATTCTCCATAAATCATAAGCTTTCTATGCCAATGGGAGGTCCCGCCCAGCAGCTTTTTGTTTATCTTTTTTTCACTCAACTGCTAATCTCCCTTTTTTGGCTTGTTTTTCCTTTTTTATTCCTTTCAGAGCTTGGATGAAATGGATGCGGTTGGAGAAAAGTCAAATGTTAGCAAAAATGTAGTTGGCATCTACACAAAGAATCTACTGTAACTGCTCCCTATGTCTCACTTCAGTGCCTGGTAAAATCATGGAGGAGATAATTCTGGGAGTTACTGAAAAACAACATAGTCATCAGTTACAGCCAGTACAGGTTCATGAGGGGAAAGTCCTGCTTATCAAACCTGACCTTCTTTTATGACAAGGTAGCCCACCAGTTGAAGAAGGGAAGCCAGTGGATATAACCTTTTCGGATTTCGGTAAAGCTTTCAATACTGTCTCTCACAGGATCCTTCTGGACAAAATGTCCAGCACACAGCTGGATAAACACAACGTGCAACAGGTAAGCAACTGGCTCAGGGGTCAGGTGCAAAGGGTTACAGAGAATGGGATGACATCAGACTAGTGACATCTTCATTAATGCCTGGGATGCAGGATCAAAAGAGTACTAAGTGTGCAGATGCTAGTAAATTGGGATTTTAAGGAAGTCAAAGCCAGATCCTGTACCTTGGAAGTGTCAACAGTAGATGTATGTACAAACTGGGAAATGAGAGGCTGGAGAGCAGCACCATGAAGAGAAATCTGAGGGTCATCATCAATGACAAGTTGAATCTGAGTCATTGTGCCCTGGCAGCCAGGATGGCCAAGCTTGTCCTGGGGGGCATCAGGCACAGCATCACCAGCCGGGCAAGGGAGGAGATTGTTCTGCTCTGCTCTGCACTGGGGCAGCCTCACCTCGAGTGCTGGGGGCAGTTCAGGGGACTACAATATAAGAGGGATATAAAGCTACTAGAGGGCATCCAAAGAAGGGCTACAAAGATGGTGAAGAGCCTTGAGGGGAAGCTGTATGAGGAGCAGCTGAGGTCACTTGGTCTGTTCAGCTTAGGTAAGAGAAGACTGAGGGGAGACTTCATTGCAAGCTGCAACTTCCTTGTGACCAGTGATGGAACTTGAGGAAATGGTCTGAAGTGGTGAACAGGAGTTTTAGGTTAGATGTTAGGATAAAGTTCTTCACCCTGAGGATGTGTGGGCACTGGAACAGGCTCCCCAGGGAAGTGGCACAGCACCACTGTTCAAGAGACATTTGAGCAATGCTCTCAGGCACATGGTGTGTGTCTTGGGTCTGTCGTGTACAGGGACAAGACATGGACTTGATGAACCTTGTGAATCCATTCCAACAAATATATTCCGATTCTTTGTCTCATGTTATCTAAAAGTCTTAACTGCAAAGATTGTTCTCTGTCAAATAATGAACGAAGCCAATGCCTAAACTACAACTTACAGAATAATGGAGGGATAATTTAACCAGCTTGGGTATTGGAGGTACTCAGTCAGATAGGTTACTATTCTGTGGTTTGTGTGCTGTACACGTGCAGGAATCTGGCTATTTGTTCTGTGTTGTGATTTGTGTGGAGAAATTGTAGAATCTGAAGTGAAAAGCAGATGAAATGGATGAATTATGGAGATGTCCCTCATGAAGTGTAAATCAACTCCTTCATCTGCACCTTGAAGGCAGGGCATGAGTAACAAATAGTGAACTTTAAGGTGAGATTTAAGCATAACAGTGTTTAAAGCTGCCTTGAATTTAGTCCTTTACACTTGCACGTGGTGAACTGTGATGGAAGTGAGGAATCATGAATTCAGTCATCCTATGTGACACTTGTGTTTCCCAACAGGAATGGTCATACTCTTTCTTTCTAATAAGTAGGAGCAAGATATGACTGATAGAGAGAACTGTTTTGCAGCATTCTTATCTGTGCATTTTTATCTTTAGCCCCTCTCCTACTTTATTTCTATACTGTTATTTTTTCTTGTTATATGTGTGTTGTGTATTCTTCTGTTCCCAGCTGCCTTCTTAGCTCCTAACTTAGGAGCCCTTGTCAAAAACAAAGGATTATACCATGTACCACCTTTTGAAATCATCAGAAGGTGCTTTCAGAAATTCCTCAAACTTTGAAAACAAGAGAGACTGTACGGAGCCAAAGAGGAACTTGGATGCTTTAGTAGACCAATAACCTCCAGTGGAAGAGAGGCACACAGGGATATACACATACTGTTATTGCATGTAGGATGGAAAACATTTTGAATCACAGGTTTTCAGCTCCATAAGACTGCTGGGAAGGGAAGAGAAAACAAAGGGTTTGTCTGTAAATAATTCTTCTGTGCATCAGACTCCAACATTTTGAAGACATTTGAATGAACACTTTGGTGTACAAAGACCGAAAAAGTCAAGGGAATCTTAAAGCACATAAGGTATGAAATATCTCAGCAAACATGATTACAGCTTTAAATAATTAAGTTATTAAAACCCAGAAGGGTCTAATGTGGTCATTTAGTCCAAACTCTTGCATAATGCAAGTATTAATCAGAGAATTCCTATGACCTAATTAAACTAAAGTATAACTAGGAAAATAGAGATTATGATTTAATTTTTTGTGTGTGTGTGTGGGTCCAAGAATCCAATCTTGGTTAATTTCTCTAGTGTTTGGAAGAAATAATTTGAATATAATTTCTATTCTCCAATGTCCAGTTTCAAATTCCACTAATATTGACTTAACTTTAACAACTTCCCATTAGATCTGTTTTCTTGTAGATACTCTGGTGTAATGTAGGTGCCTTTACCTTTATTCTTAAATTCACCATACTAACACTTTACATTTTTTAATTGAAGGTGTTTTTGTGGCCAGTTTTGAAGTACTTCCAGTTTTCAGCAGCAACTTTGCATTGATGGCACCAAAAACCATATGGAATATTTCAGTATTAGTTACACCAGTAGGAAATCTTAGAATACAACCACAGTGATTTGGTTTGGAGAAGACCTCTGAAAACAGTGCAGTCCAAGTCCCCTGATAAAAGCAGAGTCAGCTAGAACTGTATGTGTTGAGTATGCTACCCAGTGAAATGTTCTTTTTATAATCACTTGATCGAATACGTATCTGTGTGAGTACTTACTAGTATATCCACTTCCTGTATCACTGTCTGGGGTGAAGAAGGCTCTGTTGGATGACCACAATGTTGTGCTTATGTCAAGGCATCCAGTTTTGAAAGGGGATGTGGGCTTCAAATATATTTGTAGGCTTACTGCTGAGGTCTAGAGTATCTATGTGGAGAATCTAGTCATAGCATTTAGAAACCCATATCTAGAAATGTATTATTGGGCATCTCCCTCAATTATACTGGCATTCATGTTCAGTTGATTGTTCTTCATTAATCCCTCAACCAGGAGCATCTTTTCAGAGTTAAACCTTACTGAATGAGTAGCAGTATCCTTTGGGAATATGGACAACTAATTTTGATCCCAAGATATTAATTCAGACTTGGCCTGTTAATAAAAGGCATAAGTTTCTTAGTCTTAGGTATCAAAATGATTGAAGTTCTTCAGAATTTTAGAGGAATTATATTGACAGTGTTAACTAATTTTACTCTGGAAAATTTTACTTATTTTCAAAAGTAAAACTAGTAAGAATCATGAAACATATCCAGTCAGACTGAAGGTTTTAAATTACAGATAATGCTTAAAATAGCTATGGATAATAGTCTGGAAGTATATTAAGATTGGTATTCTGAATCAGAGATACTGTTAATCATTTTTTTATTATCTTTCTCCTCTTGATCGATACAGCGTATATGAAATATATATTTGAATACAGATATGAGCAGGTTACTTCTTATCTCCTGTGTTTTAAGTCTGAATATTACATGCAGTGCTGAAAGATCTCAGTGAAGGAATTTTTTAACCAGATGAGATTTTCACAAAGAGGTTAAATTTCTGAATAGGACAGTGATGTTAGTGTTTATTAGTATGAAACATAATGAGGCTATATGCGAGGAGGTTGTCTTCTCACTCTCCTCTTCAATAAAATTTCTGTTTCTAGAAGTGTTAGAATATAGAAGACTGCAGAAAGAAATGAGGATAAATTAAGGTCATCAAGGAAAAGATGTCCATTATTCTTCTGTCAAATGTAACATCCAGACTTTAGCACAAAAAGTAGTACGAGACTTATTTCTATCAGGTGAGGCCCTGTACTGAAATTTCTTTAGCTTATATGACCATCCTGCTATCTCTTGATAGCTGCCTGTTTTAAATTGGTACTTTGTTCCTCAAGAAGAATATAATTTCCTCAGAAAAAATAATTATTGGGAATTAGTATAACTATACAAATCTCATCAATGGGGTAAGCAATTATATTCTGCTAACGTTACATTTTGCCCTCTACTTTCTTCCTTCCTCTCTTAGCATTCCATTTCCCCACTAATTCTGATAATTTTCATGTCATTAAGCATTTCTCCTTTCCCTGGACACTTGTGTGAGTGTCTGCTGTGAGTTAAACTCAGGGCCATGTGCTCGTGGTTTATTATTTTGTAAGTATCTCATGAAGTTGTAAATATGAAATAGACATCCTAGAGCAGACATTTAGAGATATTTTGGAAGTCTTAAAGCTTCTCACTGCTTCCTCCAGCACTCCTCTGCTGGGATATTCCAAGGCTGAAATATGGTGTGCCATTATTCTGTAGTTACATTTCTATTTTGAATATAAAAGATAAATTGTGGAGCACTCTAAATAGAAAAATGGAGCACCATTTTATTTTTCTGTGTGTGTTTTCCAGATTTCTATAACCCACTGGCTAATTTACATAAAATAATTACTACCTGTGCATCTACATTAGTGTTTAGGTGAGTTTAGGAGTGAACTTTTAAAATGTATGTCCCACTTTTCCTCACCTGCTGTATTTTGGTTTGCATCATAGAGTATTCTCTAAGAACACAAATTATTCTTATATTTTATGTTTTCATAAATGTTTTTTATATATTCATTATATTTTTTCATAAAATGAAACATGAACATGCTTTCCAGGAGTGAACTGTACACCACTCCAACTCCTGAAGGGCAGTCCGTCTGTGAGACCTGACTGGCATTGGTCCAAAGTGAATTCCCTTGAACACGTATTGCGTCACTCCCCAGATCCATCACAACTTCTTCCTGCAATCATAGGCAAAATAGCTGAAGTAATCTGAGCTGGCTTTTGATTTTTCTTGCTTGGTTATCGAGGTTGTAGTATTAGCAATATAAATAATTTTGTGCTTTTACATTATGTGTTCATAATCAAGTTTATTATGCTGTCATGATCGAGACATCACTGCACCACAACATTATCATTATTATGTAGTTGAAAATCGATAGGACTGAAGGATGGAATGGTAAACTCATTTGAAGGCCATACAGAACTGGGAGTAAAAGTCAGGTGTTTGTCATGCTGTTTAAAGCTGTAAGGGCTCAGCTAGATTTCATAATATCATAATGGACACCAGGGGATCCCTTAATGTCATCAGCTTCCAATTATTCTCTTGATTAACTGTTTATTTAGTCTCATTATACAGTTGGAAGTTCTGTCTTGCCTTGCCATTTACAATTGGCATGGTTGTCCAGTGATCCCTTGCACCAATAATCTCATTTCACATTAAAAGGGAATTTTAGGCTGTTGAATGTAGTTCCCTCTAACATAGCTCTTTCCTGTGCTAGAAGTGTTTCCAGAAAGAGAAGCTTGTGTAGTTTCTCCATATGGTTTTAAAGTAGCTTGTGTATCACTGGTGGTAAATATGTTTCCCAGTATGCTGAAGAAAGAAAACCTCTGTGGTTCCTGCTTAGAAAGTCACATACAGTTGGCGTTTTCTGGGTTGGTTTGTTACTCTCTGTAAGACTTCCAGAGCTTTTCTGTTCTTTGGCTTTAGGATTAACATCTATTCATAATTTAATCTTGAAAGGTCCTTGGAACAGTTTTTAAAGAAACATCAAGGAGGCAGATTTATGTTTCAATCTCGTTAATAAAATGTAGTTAAATATGAAAGAAGCTTACATGAAATCTCTTTCACATTCACTCTGTTGCTCACTCTCACACAAGCTGTGTGGAGGACCAATTAATAACACCTGAAACTAAGCAGAATTCTCTGAAGAAGGAGCTTTGACACTTACATAATTTGGAGGAGCTGTTTACAGGAGGAGCTGTTAGTATCTTCATAACAATAATATTTACAAAGAAAAATAGATTATTGAAGAGATGGGGGTAAAACTTTAAGCCATTTTTTGTCAATGCTATGCTCTGCTTCATCAATTACAGTGATTTCATCTCAACCTTTGACATGTGAGTGTAGTAGGCTTTTTAGGAAGTTAAAAATCCCATCATTAAAATTAAGGTGTATGTGAACAATGACCATAGTGGGAAGTAGACCAAGGATTCATTCAGCTCAACATCTCATATATTTGTGCCAAAAGCACTCTGCCTTGGAAGTAGTATGAGAAATGGCTAAAACTTTTTCACAAAATACTGGTCTGCAACCCCAGTAATTTGCAGCTTAGGGATCTCATATCCATGAACCTTTGTGATCCAGATTCTCCTTGCTATTTTGTTGGGTTCTTTTCCCCCTCTACAACAGTAAGTTTCCACAACTTAAATACACCCTTTATTTACTTCTTGGCCTACTTTGAAGTTCTGTCCCTTTATAGAATAAGTTGTTTCTTCTTGACCTTTTTTATGTCGCTCAAGATTGTGCCATCTTTATTGTACCTTGTCCCAGTTATCTCTTTCCAGCCTTATATTTCCCGTTATATTTGAAAAAAGTTTGAATGATTGTTTCAAGGAACAAGGTAATTTGGTTTCATCAGTGACCTGTATATTCCGGTGTTGCAAACATCACTGTTGAGGATGTTGGTCACCTCAAATATTTGGTGCTATTGAGAAATGCAACTTAGAAGCAATTTGCCAGCCTAGGTGAAGTATTTGCCAGACCCGCTTTGAAATATGAAGATTTGTTAATGCTTATGTAAGAAAAGATTTTGAAGAGAAAGAATAGCAGAGGGGTCTTACACAGGAGATCTGTTTTAAAGGAAATATGCCTCTTAAAAAAGAGTCTAAAAGAATAATTTCCATAAAGATGGAAGATGATTAGAATCTATGGTGTTTGCAGCACTTCTATACATATAGACCTTCTTGATGTGTTCATTTTTAAATGATCATTTAGATCTGAGAACTAAAATAACTGATACTTTTTTTCAGTTATTCCAGAAAGTGGAGCCCTAGAAACATGAATTAAAGGGGAAAAAAAAAAAAAGTACGAATAGTGTTGAGTTCTAAATATTGATTCAGTTATTCAATTATGTATACACATTTAACTTTATACATGATAATTATTCTGATACAAACCAGATGTAAACAGATTTATATGCAAACAGGGTAAAAAAAACAACAAAAACCCCAACAATAACCACCCCCCCGCCAGCCTCTCCCTAAACAAAACCCCAAACAAAACCCAATCAGCCAAAGTAAACAACTTTTTTTTTGTGGCTCAGAAGGCAGAACTAAGTCAATGTATTTAGATAGCATAAAGTAAATGGATGAGCTATTTATCATTTATATGTTAATAGGAATTTTCAGCCATAGTAGCTTTTTTTTTCTGTTTAGGGTTTCATCACTTCCCCCAGAAGGATAAGTTAAACCTGCAAAGAAAAATTGGAATTGAGTTCACTTTGCACTTTTGGTGAAATAATGAAAGTCTTAAAATGATGATGTATTTACTCTGTAGACTAAGGTACAAAAATGCTAATTTATTGCTAGACTGCAGCGTCCAATTTGCATTCCAAATCAGACTGCAGAGCTCCCCAAATTAGTAGGAGCCCTCACAGTGTATTTAACCTATGTTTTTCCAGAGTAAACTCCTAGCAGTGTATGTGTTTGTATATGCTTCCTCATGTACATACCCACATGTGGTGCTTCACCATTTTAAGATCTGGTTATTTTAATAGAGCTTTGAAGAAAGCTAATTTCAGATATGAGGAATCAGAAAAAGAATTGAAGCAAGAACTGTTTTAAACCTCTAAACTGCCTCTAAATTCATGAGAATGTGTAGAATGCATAAAATTTGCAGTGATTAATATCGCGTGTTAAATTGTGCTTGTGTGTGTAAACACATTTACATACACACAAAATTGTATTGCTATAAAGATGTTTCTTAGAATGCTCTAAGGGCAATAGTGTATATCTGCTGTTAGTTCCTGATGATACAGATATATGAGGAGAAGGGAAATGAAGAGTCATATTATTCTTAAATGTGCTGATACAGGAGGAGGGGGAGAGGCGGGGGGAGAGAGAGAGAGAGAGAGAGGCAGAGAGAGAGAGAAAGACAAGTAATACAGCATAAAGAACCCACAGGCATTTGGGCTTTCCCACTTCAGTAGCAAATAGGGGGAATTATGGGTTGGTGGTCTGCTTCCCCTTAGGAGGACACCCCTCCATCTGTTTTCAGTACAGCCTGTTTTCAATTTAAAACACAGATTTCAATACAAACCTCAATTTCTTTACTCCATTTTATATGCAAAGTGAGGCTTATGAGTCGGTGTCATTGCCATAAGGGCTCAGACCAAATTTCCCCCCAAAATTCACAGGCTGTTCATTTGAATACCTGCTTACAGTGGTACACAATGGGCAGCTTTGAGAAGAAAAATTGATAATCTTCACGGAAGAGTAATTTGAATGAAATTACACTTGACAGCCTGTCTCCAAGCAAACAAGGAGAGTGAGGGAGCCTTAGCTAAGCTCTGAGGACTTGCCTAAGCCTCTGCTGTTGGAGCTTCCCAGGGAAAAAAAATCCACACTTTTTCCTACATCTGACTGAAGCTTTTGATTAATTCTCTGTAGCTGTTTCTAGTGAAGAAAGGTAGCCATGGAAGAGAATATGGAAGAGGGACAAACACAGAAAGGTATTGTGTTAAAATTGCTTTTTCTTTGCATGGAGATAATTATTTTGCTGTTCCTTATTTGCCTTAGCAGCATGCTGTAAGGTTGGGGAATATCCTTATGTGGCAGATGGGGAAAGACATTATTTTTATAACATTTACTTCATTTTTCTCTCTGCAGTAGCACATAGCATTAATATAGTGACTGCAGCAGATACCCAGTATAAAAAGAATCTAGGTGGCAAATTTTGCATCTATACGAATAATGTTGCGAGCATTTAATGCAGCCTGCTTTCCAGACTAATCTTTGTTAATGTTCATTTATTTCACGTTTTCACGCTTGTCTAGCTGGGTCAAGGGAGTCTAGTGTGAACTATGAGAGAGCTACTCACACAATATTTGGAGCTGGTTGCAGTTGGATATCTAACAATGTAACCAGTATTTACACCTTGAATGAGAATCCAGACTGAACAAAGGCATGGGGTATATTTTGTATATATTAGGCAGTATTGAAATTTCTCTCTGCCTTTTTGCCACTTTGGTTTTTTAATGTGTTGTAGCAGGCTTGCCATCATTCTAATATTTGCATGGCACAGATTTGCATTTTGCAGAAATTAATTTTGCAGACTGCAGCTGAGATTGCTTTAGCAAGATGTACACAGCATGCTCAGAGCATTTCTGTTCAACGACTTCTGGTTGAAAACAACTGAATGTTGTGGGATATGTTAGCACTTAAAGGTCCAATTTAAAGTGATTGTGGACAATTAATTAATGTGTGGATCTTTGGGAGGCACAGTGTTTTCAGTCTTTTCACTTAAGTGTTATTCTGTACAAGCGACATAACAGTAGTTAAAGGAACCAAGGCTTTTTTCATTTTTCTTTGCTGCAAGCACAAAGGGTAATCCTAGTGAATATTTGCTATGTTAATTTTTTATTATTTTCTTTTTACATTTTTTGAGTTCACTTCCATTTTTGAGGAAGATATAGGAAGTTGCCAAATAATTTAGCATAAACTGCCTGTAAAGGCATATTTTTCTGCACGGATGCCCTATTCTGTTTTTCTGCTCCCTGATCAATCTGCTTCCTACATGTAAATGTTGTGCTTTCTCATTATAAGTGACCCATTTAGACAGAATGCTGCTTTGAATTGTTTATGGTCTTGACTTGATCTAGATGCACAGTAGATAGTCATGAGAACATTAAAAGAGGATATATATGCTCCATGTGTATACACACTTATGTTTATAGATAATAGTTTAGTATTTGATTACAGCAGTTTCTTCAGTTGAATTTTATTATTTATAATGACAGAATAGGAAAGTACAGGACAGGACAGTTTTTTTGTTTTGTTTTGGTTTGGTATGGGGTTTTTTTTCTGAAGGTAAAATCAATACTTTTACTGTCTGATACAAATTTTTTAAGGTGCTTTACGCTTAGAGATTGAAGACATTCTTATTAAAAAATTCTGAAATGCATTCTTTTGCCTCTTAAAACAAGTAAATTGAACTGTTTGACCAATGAATCAAAATACGTCATTGTTATCAAATGATGTTGCCTGAAGAAGCAGAGTGAAATTCAAAATCCCTAAATTCTTATCAGAGAGAGGAAAAAAAAAGAAACCAGAGAAAAAAGTGAATAATTTTTGTATAGTGAAAGAATTTGTTGTTATTGATAAACTGTGTCCTCACAGTTCATATAAGCAGTTGAATGACCAATAGCCACTCAAAATGGTGTGATTAATAGTGTGATTACAACAGCTAACACTACTTACCCCCCACCCCCATTTACAATGCCATGTGTTCAGCCTTTTTTCCCTTTAGTGGTACCCAGCTGTCGTCACAGACAGTGGCACGAGGATGTTAAGAGATCACAAATCATATGTATTTTTCCTTATTGGTGTGGAAGGGGATGCTGCTTAGTTTCTGTGACCATACCTGTGAACTTGTCATTTCAAGATGTCATGTTCCCTTGTTGGGTTATGACAACTTTTAAAATGTATTTAGTCTCAAGAAAATTTGCAATTCAGGAGGCAAATTAAAAAATATTTTCAATTTTGAATTTTTGGGTGGGCTTGATTGCATGATAGGGAAGTATAGGGATGATTATGAAATCGTGGATCTCCTTAAGGTTTGCACTTTGCACCTGAAAATTATTGACTGGTAATAGTATGGCATGATAGTTCTCTTTCATAGTTTCTGGGGTTTTTTTTGTTTTAATTTAGTGTGATCTAATTACTATGTGTTTAATTGATATCCACAGTATAGTTCCAGATCATCCAGACCATTTTTGCTAACTGTAGTGTTTCAGAAACAGTAATTATAATTCATATATTCTATTTTCCTCCTTCTGCCACCTCAAATCAAAATGTTTCTTTCTTTTCTGATTTATACAAAATCAATGGGAGTATAAATTGTCACCGCTTATCGTCTCCTGTGCTTTTCACAGCAGATGCTTTGAACCTCCCACTGAACAGCATTACGTCTTGCTAGCAGCCATGATGGAAGTGAATAACTTCATATTGATGCATTTCATAAATATGATCAAGATAGCTCTAGCAGATTTGGAAGTCTTGTTATTTCTGAGAATTCTATGAAATAAGATATAGTTAAGTGCGAACATAATTCTTAACATAGTGCTTCCAAATAATGACTTCTGCCACAGTCTCTCAACATGATAATGTTTAACACTTAGGATTTCTTTATGTCTGTATCCTGGAAAATTATAAGCATAATTTTTTTTTCCATTTTTTTTCCTCTGAAAGTAATGAATTACTAGAAATTTACTTCAAAGCAAGGGACATCTTCTCCTCTCCCCATTTTCTTCCTATTGGCCTCAGAAAGTGTGTTTTCGTATTGGCATCACTACCCTTAATATGGTAAAATGAGATAAGGCTGTTGTCCAGCAGTTTTCATGTGTAAAGCTGTAAACATTGAAACCAAGAATAATTTCTATTCATACATTTCCTGTTTTAAAGTACTAGAAGACTTTTTGTGCCTCCTCCACCCCCTTTTTTTTTCCCCCTTGAAATTACATTTCCTTTTCTAGGAAGTCAATACAGGTTGGGGAGGATGTTTCAAAGGTATTTGCTATGCAGCTATCTCTAGCTGTCCAAGAATTGAAAGTGTGTAGGAACTCTCTCTCAAATGTAACGTAAATTAACACAAATATATTCTAAAAACTGTATTCTAAATAAACAGTAATAACATCTCAGAAATATCAACTTCTTCACAGTTTTCATAACAATGACGTCATGCTACAGCCTAGACCTCTAACATACTGGACATTTGAGTGCAAATTTGCTGTCTGGAAAACCCGGGATAACTAAAGCCTGCAATTTATTTGACAGGTTTATTTTTCATAAAATATCAGTAAGAAGCAGAAATTTCACTGATGTCTTTAGGGATGCATGCTAATTTCGAAAACCTCACACATAAATTGCGTGTGGCAGTGGGTCTCAGCTGCCAGTGTTTGAAAGACAATGATGTCAAACTGGTAGCTTTGTGATGTGGAAAAAGGTGTATGTCCAGTTACTGCATTTCAGCTCTTCCCTCTGTGTCAGCACTAAGACTGTAATCGTGTCCCCAGACCCAGTTATTCATCCCAATAAAGAACTTTTCACTATGATTTTTTGCACTGTAAGGAACTTGGTACAGAGGAGTGATAGATTATTCTCACCACAATATGTTTCAGAAAAAAAGAGAAATGTTCTGGAGCACAGTAAGTAATACTTATGCCATTTGCACTAAATTTGAGATGAATTTGCCATTTTTAATGATTTATCCATAACTTCATTTCATAGTTTGAATTTCTATATAAAATCAACTCTTGGGAACAAATGGTGCATCATGTGTTTGTATAGCAGCAAACATGAGGAAGATACTAATTTTACTTCAGCTCTCTTGGCTGTAGTATACCTATCACAGTTAAGATTTCACCGGTAGGATAGCAAAAATAAAATGTAATATTATTGTGACTAGAAATGATTGAATGCCAGAAAATAATGTTTGGCCTGCATTAGCAATAAAAGTATATCTGCAGCCTGTTATCAGAGCTTTTTCATTTGTTGTCACAGCAAGCCAGTAAAGGAGAGCTTTAAGCAGAGTTTTGGAAGAAGATCATAAGGAGACTAGGATGCTATCAGTAAAATGTACACACAGCCTCTGCTTCTTCAGCCATGAGAGGCTAAAGTGTTTCCTCTTACTTCTGTACTTTTTGGAAAATGGCAGACTGACTTAGTACGATAGTATAGAGTAGATGAAAATTATGTATTTTATTTCATATTAAGAAATACCAACAGCCAAACAGTCCAATCACTGCTGGCATCCTTTCTAAGTTAGTCTCCTAAATCTTCTTATTTACCTCTAAGAAAGAAGAATTTTCCTTCTCCTTTGACTATGGTTACAAATTTGGTTAAAATAAAAATGAGGAAATCCCAGTATTTTGCACTTTGATTTTGTTTGGTGACAATACTTGTAAATAAAACAGAGGAGTTATTTTTTAGTTTTTTAATGCAAATTCCACACTGAGTGAGGGCCATGCTTGTGTCTTCAGTTAGATCCTTTCTATGTTGTTAGTATTCCAAAGTAACTTGGAAATGGTTTTTAAATTTGGTGTTATAAGTAGGAAGTAGCAAACATTTGCTGGCTGATATTCTTCATACCAAATCTGGATTTGTAGTGTTTCATTCTTAAAGAAAACATGATGGGCAGAGGTCAATCTCTATTTGCTTTGGGAATATCTTTTCAACTAGTAGCTTAGTTCCCAAGCTTGTGTTCAGTTTGTATTTTTGCAAGTTGCTTCAGAGTTGAATGGTCTTAACTTTGAACATGTTTATTGTTTCCTGTTCTTAAAGGTGTGTGTGTTACAATAAGAGCATCAGATAAAATACTCACTTAACAGTTACGAAGCCACTAACAGAGTAAATAAATTTCCTTCATAATCAATGCTAAATATGGAAATAAATTGTAGCATCTGGCGAACTATCTCACTGTATTTCCTTCTTAATNAGTTAATCAATATGGTTTATTAAAGAAAAATGCAATAACAGTCAACATGAATTTGAAGTTAATTGTTCTAATGCTGTAAGAGTTATTCTCCTTTATGTAGTAACTACAGGCTACCTTACTTAATATTCTTACATAAGGAGCACTGACTTTTAGAGCTGTAATTTGAATATGTTATTATTCAATACATTAGGCTTTTATTAATAGATAATGATGTAAATAAATTTAGTCTTGCTTGCTTATTTAATCTTTAACATAGAAATGTCTCTGTTAATAGCAGAAAACTTTGTCTTTCTTACAGGCTTAACATTATACTAGTCTTAGGCATGAAAATCCAGCATTAATAGGACTTAATTATAATTTTATATACACACTTTCAGGGCAAAAAATCATTCCAACTGCCCCAAGGCAGATGCAATCCTCTATTCAATGTGAGAAAATTTAAGTCTTCATGGTAATTTTGACACTTGGATGTCAATTTCATAAATAAGCTATATTAAAAAGATTTTTCATAGGAGATGTAAATGCTTAGGAAAAAAGCGTTGAATGTATTTTAAATTATTAATTTACACTAATTTGTGAAAAAATACTGTGTCAAAATACCAATATAAATTTATGAAAACTTTTTCGACACTTTGTGAAAGTAAAGGCTCACCTTTGGGGAAAAAGGGCTACCCTGGGTTTCCAATTACTCTAAAAAAAGTAAGAAATTCGGAAGGACAATGCAATACTGTAGATACAGCAAAATTAAATTTGATTCAGCTGAGTGCTTAGGCTCCTTATGTAGAAGGATTGAGAGATTGTTATACCTAATATCCAGAATCTTTTCATTTTAGATTGTGACTGTGCATTAATTTCTGGTAAGTATCTTAAACAATTTGGTAATGTGACTTTGTAACCTGTTTTAAGTAGCCTGCCACTGCATTAAATTCAATATGAAAGAATGGAGGAAATGCAACTGGCCTCACATAACGATGATGTTTACTTTCTTGATACAATACTTTTTACCCATTAATTCCCCCCATATACATAGGTGAGAGTATGCTATTTCCTCCTAGTAGTTTTATATGGAGGAATGACCAGAAAATAATTTTTAAAAATCACATTTTTGGGCTGTTCTGCCTCAGACTGTAGACACTGTGAATGATTTTATAAAATCCATAAAGAATATAGGCAGCTGATAGCCATTGAAAAACAGAATGCAAAAAGGCAAAGGTGAATATTGATCTTAAATGAAATACCTTGTCAGTCAATATTCCATTTGGCAATTCTATTTCAGAAGAATTTTCAGCCAATTCAAGTGACTAAAATGCAAAATTCCTGCTAATATCACATGGCCGATTTCTGAGACAGGCAGCCAATCCTACACTGACGTTTGTGTTATCACAAATCTTCTTTGTGTGGGAGTGGGGAGTTGCAGAGGCTTCAGTTCCACTGTGTAAGGACTGAAGAGTAAGTCTTGTCATTTTCTCAGCTGCAGAAGGATCAAACTCAAAGCATCAAAATTGAGAGGGTCAAAGATATACACCAAGTAGGAATTAACAAAACTGGAAACTATTGTGTTCGCGTGCTCTAGGGCCTTATGAAGGAACAGCTCTGACACAAAAATATGGCTTACATATTCTCTTAGCTTGTCCCTAGTAACTCTAATGCTTCAACACATCAGTCTCAAGAAGGCTAAATTTTATCTTCTGGTTTTTTTTCCTCTCTAAAATTTTCATCTCCTTCTTACTAGTTATCATGTAGCAGTTCAGTACTCCTCCCAAAATTTATACTGCAGCCATCTGGAGCAACATTTTTCCAAATAACAGTTGCTGAAATACAACTACTAAATGCTAGCATTACTCTTCTTTTTACACTTATAATGCACCTGGCATTTGTACATGGACAGTTCTGAGGACTTTTTCACTTCGTTCACATAGTGAAGGTTTCATTTTTTTTCCCCCAGTAGTGATAACAATACAATTGTACAGCAAAGGAATATCACAATAAATTCAGTATCAATTTTTAAAAAGTTCAGTCTTTTTAATAGTGGCATGAGGGGTACAGTACTTTTGCTGAGGTTGTGGTATAAAACTAGACCAACAAAAGTGCATTTCCTGCACTTTTGGTATATGAGCTTTGCAGAAGGGTACTACTGACAGAATTAAAAAAAACTTTAGGCAAAAATATTTTTTCCCCTCAGTTGTATCTTCCTATTTGTACCCCAAGACTGAACTTTATTTTTATCCCTCTTAAAAAAAAAAAAAAAAAAAAAAAAAAAAAAATCTTTTTTGGTT